>JAMXBD010005229.1:0-21591 GCA_024138025.1 Combretum micranthum
ACAAGAATGATGCAAATGTTTTCAAGCCCCCACTTGGATTTCAAGACAAGGTCCCATAGAAATACTCAGCCACCCCCAGCAAAATCAATTTCAAACTGATGAGTTTGGAAAACTTTCATTCAAACACACTAAACTCACACCACACAACAACTCAGCATGCGATATTTAAGATCTTCAAGGAAAATTCCATCAACTTGCTCAGCAAATTGGTAATAGACCATCGTTCTCTACCAAGCAATACTGAGGAAAATCCTAAAACCGTGATGCTATAATTTGAGAAGTGGCAAAGAAGTTGAGACCGCTGAGTCAAAAGTTCAAGAAACTAAAAGAGATTCCAGTCAAAGACAAAAGAAAACAAAAGATTAGGAACCTGTGCAAATCACCTAGAAGTAGATCTTATGCTCCACCTATTCCTTTTCCCAAGAAGATTGAAGCAACAAAAATTGGATGAGCAATTTCAAAATTTCTGGATGTTTTCAAGAAGTTGCAAATCAATATTCCATTCTTAAAGAAGTTATTCAAAAAAGCCTTCATATGCAAAATATCCAGAATTGCTACTAAGAAAGAGAAGGATTGATGAAATGAACCAGTGATGCTTACAGGAGAATGCTCCATGATTTTGCAGAAAAGTCTACCTCACTTGCCTACCAAATAAAGAGATCAGGGGATTTTACTGTTCTTTCACTATAAGAAAATTTCATTTTGATAAAGTTACTATTATATCTGGTGCAGTATTAATCTTATGCCTTATCCATTTTTCATGGAAATTAGGACTTGAAGCATGCAAAGAGACTCATGTCACTTTGCAACTTGCATAGAAGTGTCAAATACCACGTGGTATTGTTTGAAAATGTTTGGTAAAGGTTGACAAGTTCATATTCTTGTAGACTTTATAGTCCTTGGAAATGGATGAGGATCGTGAAGTCCCAATGATTCTTGGCAGACCATTCCTTGCAATCGGTAAAGCATTAATTGATGTGGAACAAGGTAAACTCACTCTAAAGGCTAGAAAATGATCAGGTAACCTTAATGTTTATGATGCAATGAAAAGATTTGATAAAGGTTCCTGTTATACTATTGAATTATTGATGAGTTTATTTCTATGTCTGTTGAAGAGACTGTAGGTGTATAAACTATGGAATCGTTTTAAGAAATCTGGATTAATGGAGTGATGATGAGCAAGAGGAAGAAGTTGAGAAAGTGCACCAAATCAAAGGAAGATATTATGAGGAGCTAGGCACTAGTGAAAGCAAGCCAGTACCTTCATTGATACAACCATCAAATCTTGAGCTTAAACCCCTTCCTTACATTTAAAATATGCTTTTTTAGGAACTGGAGATACTTTGCTAATAATTGTTTCATCTTATTTGATAGAAGGAAGCATAAAGAAGCAATTGGTTGGACTATTGCTGATATTAAGGGAATTAGCCCTATAATTTGCACTCACAAAATTTGATGGAAGCTGAGTACAAACCTACAGTTCAACCACAGAGGAGACTTAACCCAACACTTAAGGAGGTAGTAAAAAAGGAAGTTCTGAAACTACTTGATGCAGGTATTATCTATTCTATCTCTGATAGTAAGTGGGTTAGTCTAGTTCAAGTTGTACCAAAGAAAGGTGGTATGACTATAGTGAAAAATGAACAAATCACTTGATTCCTACTCGTACTGTAACTAGGTGGGAAGTCATTGATTATAGAAAGTTAAATGATGCCACCAGAAAAGATCACTTTCCCCTTCCTTTCATTATTCAGATGTTAGAAAAACACTTGCAAGGCATGATTATTATTGTTTTTTAGATTGTTATTCTGGTTATAATCAAATTTCTATAGCTCCTGATGACCAATAAAAAACCACTTTTTTATCCCTATGGCACTTTTGCTTTTAGGAGGATGCCCTTTGGTCTTTGCAATGCACCTGCTACTTTTCAAAGTGTATAATGGCTATTTTTTCTGACATGCTTGAAAATTTTATTGAAATTTTTATAGATGATTTTTCTATTTTTGGAAATTCTTTTGAAGCATGTTTGGAAAACTTAGCTTGTGTTCTTCAAAGATGCAAAGACACAAATTTGATTTTAAACTGGGAAAAATGTCATTTCATGGTAAGAGAAGGGATTGTTTTGGGCCATGAAGTTTTAGTGAGAGGAATTGAAGTTGATAGGGCCAAAATTGAGATCATAGAGAAATTGCCACCACCCACCACTGTTAAGGGAGTTAGAAGCTTTTTAGGACATGCAGGTTTTTATAGGAGATTTATTAAAGACTTCTCTAAAATTTCTGAACCCCTTTGCAATCTTCTTGAGAAAGATACAATGTTTAATTTTGATGACAATTGTTTGCAGGCATTTAACTTATTAAAGGAAAAGCTCACATCTACCCCAGTGATTATTGCACTAGATTGGGAGCTGCCTTTTGAACTTATGTGCGATGCTAGTGACTTTGCTGTAGGAGCAGTATTGGGTTAGAGAAGAGGTAAGTTGTTTTATGTTATATACTATGCTAGTCGGACTTTGAATGAGGCTCAAAGAAACTATGCCACAACTGAGAAGGAACTTCTTGCCGTTATATTTGCTTGTGACAAGTTTAGGCCTTATCTGATAGGATCTAAAGTCATAGTATATACTGATCATGCTGCTTTGAAATACTTGTTTGCTAAAGCTGATGCAAAGCCAAGGTTGATTAGATCGATATTGTTGCTGCAAGAATTTGATCTTAAGATTAAGGATAAGAAGGAAACTGAGAATGTGATTGCTAATCATTTATCTAGACTAGAATCTGATAGTTTAGATATTCCTATCAATGAAAAGTTTCCTGATGAACAATTGCATGTAGTAGACATGCTAAGTTTGCCTTGGTATGCTGATTATGTCAATTACTTGGTTAGCAAAATCATTCCATATGGTTTATCTTATCAACAAAAGAAAAAGTTTCTGCATTATGTGAAAAGTTACTTTTAGGATGAACCCTATTTGTTTAAAAAATGTGCTGACCAAGTAATTAGATGTTGTGTACCTGAATCTGAACAACTTAACATTATTGAGCATTGTCATTCAAAAGAAGCAGGAGGTCATTTTGGTTTTCAAAGGACTGTAGCTAAGGTCTTATCATCTGGATTTTATTGGCCTAATTTGTTTCGTGATTGCAGGAAATATTTATTGTCTTCTGCTCAATGTCAAAGAATTGGTAATATTTCCAAGAAACATGACTTACCACAAAATAATATCTTGGTAATTGATCTTTTTGATGTGTGAGGAATTGAATTCATGGGTCATTTTCCCTCATCTTTTTCAAACAAATATATACTTATAGCAGTCGATTATGTTTCTAAATAGGTGGAAGATATTGCTTTACAAACAAATGATGCCCGAGTAGTTTTGAAATTTTGGAAAAAGAATATTTTTACTAGATTTAGGGTGCCTAGAGCTATCATTAGTGATGGGGGATCACATTTTTGTAACAAGCAATTTTAAAAACTTTTGTCAAAATATGGTGTAACACACAAAATTGCTACCCCCTATCATCCACAAACAAGTGGACAAGTTGAGGTATCCAATAGAGAGATAAAAAGAATTTTGGAAAAAACTGTTAATGCATTTAGAAAAGATTGGTCTTTAAAACTAGACGATGCATTATGGGCTTATAGAACTGCTTTCAAAACCCATATTGGAATGTCCCCATTGATGATTGTTTTTAGTAAATCATGTCCTGTAGAACTTCAGCACAAGGCGTATTGGGCCATTAAATTCCTTAATTTTGATGAAAAAGCTGCAGGTGAGAAAAGATTGCTTCAATTGAATCAATTGGATGAATGGAGGAATGAAGCTTATGAGAATTCTCGTATTTACATGGAACGTGCAAAGAAATGGCATGACAAAAACATTATCAAGCGGGAGTTTTTGCTTGGACAAAAAGTTTTACTTTATAACTCTTGTTTGAAATTGTTTCCATGAAAGTTGAGATCAAGATGGTCATGACCATTTGAAATCGTCAAAGTTTTTCCCTATGTGCAGGAGAATTGAAAACTGATGATAAATGGACTTTCAAGGTGAATGGGCATTTTGCTCAAACATTTTTATGAAAGGGAAAACCATGATAGCGCTTCTACTGTCATGAATCTGAAGGAACCATAATCAGAAGAGAAAAGTTGGGCTAAGCGACTCTAAACTAAGCGCTTCTTGGGAGATAACCCATGTTTAATTTTAGAATAGTTTTATTTTTGTTTTTACTAACTTTATTTTTAGTGTGGATAGGATATGCAAAAAATAATAATAAATAATAATTTGAAAAAGCTGAAAGCCTGCATAAGGCTGCCAGCCTTGAGCCAGCTTTGAAAAATCAAGGAAAACTAGACTAAAGACGCCAGCTTTCAGCCGGCATGAAAGTCAAAAAGAAGTAGGTGAGCACCGCACAAGAAGCTGGCAAATGGAAGGTGAAAGCCGCCGGCTTAGTGCCAGCATTTGCAACAACAATTACACCAACTTCTTACTTTCTAAAGCCGCCGGTGTTGAAGACAACGTATGTTCAAAATTGCAAGGGTTTTAAAAATCCCATCAAAGCCGGTATCTGGGTTTGACAGCCGCCAGCTTTGAAGCCGGTGAATACCCGTATGCCGGTAGTGTAAATGAGTAAGTTACCGGCCATTTGCTCTCGGCATGAATTTAATTTTGTTACACCGGCATGTAAGCCGCCGGCGTACTCGATAAAATGCCAGCGTATGTTCTGTAGAATTGCATTTAACAAGTATGTCACTCTCTCTCTTTCTCATTTCTCTCAATATTCACTCCCTCACCCTCACTCTCACTCTCACTCGACGCATCCCTCTGCTCATTTATCTATCCATTAAGTGTAATCCATCTTGCCCAAATAAGTTTCTAAAACTTTTGCTTTTAATTTCTCAGCTTTAATCCATTATATTGCAATTGTTTTCCATCGGTCGAGTAGCTTCAATGGATTCTAGACATTTGTGAATGTGGTATTATCTTCATATCCTGATAGATTTGATAGCTTTGATGTTGTTCCTAATCTGTTTCAGCATATTTGGTTTAATACATTCCTTATTCCAATTTGTGCTGAGCTAATACATGAACTGTGTACAAATGAAAATTAGGGTTCTTGAGCTTGTGTAAAATGTTTGTCACGCCCCATAGGGTACCCTAAACGTAACAGTCCACCACATGCCATATAAGATTCCCGAATTACCACCTTAGTCTTTCAAGAGTCTCATATAGATGTAAGGCGTACCTTTACACAATAGAGTACAATTCCAAATGGAGATAAAAGCTTAATTTGGCATGCATGGGCAATAGGATATAATTCATGAACATAAATAAATATTACAAAATTCTAAGGGGCATTCCCCCGCAAAAGAATATTTAACGGTCCATTACAGTCATCCAAGTCTTAGAAGTTTTCTATGGAAGTCTAATACAAAAATTATAACTTCTAGGGAAAACTCCTAGCTTCAGTACCTGTTCGGCCGGGTCTCTTCGCCTAAGCCATAAATGAGTAAGCTGCAAAAGGAACGGACTGTAGGGACGTAAGCTAACTAGCTTCGTGAGTGTAATCTCCCACAAAAACATTTATGTCACAACAATCAATCAAGTTTATTAATCAGCAAGTGTATGCATCAAACACATGAGTTCAACATACATATGACCAACCGGAAATCATATGTGGATGGAATTGCGCCCCCATCCCGGTTAGCAGATTAACGAATCCTGCGGTACTAACAATATCCTGTTTATGGATCACGGCTAACCTACGATTATCGATGTCGTTTATGGTTCACGACTAACCTACGATTATTCGATGTCGTTTATGGTTCACGACTAACCTACAAATGCTCATGCTCCATCCCCTTGTGATATGCACATGTCAATTTATCATTTACTCAAGTAGTTGATTAAGCCAATTTACTTAGGCGATCAATCAATTTATCAGACAATCCATCATAGCTAACTATACAATCAAAGTTTATCACCGGTTTCGATATTCTTAATTTGTTTCTCACATCATCAACAATCATATAATTTCCCAATAATCCCCATCATTCATAGTTCTATTCAATTGACCTATATTCTAGTGCACTACTTTACAAGCACATACAATAAATGAATTGGGAAGAAGAACTCACTCTGCCATCGGTAACTCCGTCTTCTAGTAGTAATAGTCCAGAGTAACTCGTCACCGTCCACGGGTTCACCTATTCATATAAGAAATTACCCTAATAAGTATTCTATCAACTTAGGACACTAAAACTCTAAGGAAACTTAGTGAAATCGGAATTCGCGTCATTTCCGAAGTTCCGTTTTAAAATGGCCATAACTTAGTCGTTTTAAGTCGAATTTCGCAAATTATATACCGATTCCTATCTACTTCGGAAGAGCTTTCCAAATATGAAGTTTAAATCAAGTTTTGAAAATATCTAAGCCTCGGAATTGAGGGATCAGATCTGTACAGCGGGTTTGTCAATTCCAAAAATGCGGTTTTCATGAATGCATTTGAGATTCCTAAGTGTAATATGATGCTAAATGCAATGGAAATGATTTTCCCTATCATGAATGTCATGATGTGAACCTTAAGGAGTCTATGTTCTTATAACTTTTTAGATTTAACGATTTTTAGAAATACACTTTCCTTAGAAACCATTTCCTCTCAATATTTAGTAAGTGAGTTTACTACTTTTGACCACATCTACTTTTTACATGGATTTCCTTTAGAAGAACTCTACTTTATTTAAAGAAATTTTGACCCTTATATTAGTTATATCCTAAGGCCTTCATTTCTTTAATAAAATTCACATTTACAAACTTTTAAGTGGGTCTTTTACTATGGGGTTTCCAAAAATCCGAATTTACCCAAGTCCATTTTCAAGTTGATTCCTTTAGGAAAAATATATTTTATACTTGAAACTTTAAGTATCTATTATACCTATATCCTAAGGACTTCATTTATTTAAGAAAATATCATTTTTGAAGTTAGAAAAATAGTGTTTTCTAACCCTTCATCCATTATTACGAATTTGGTTTTCATAACTTTTAACTCAAAACTCCTATGGACTTCATTTCTTGTTTCCAACATTTTCTTTAGTAAAAACTCCTTTAGACTCATGAAAAATACTACTAAACATTATCTATTACCCATAGGCTTCATTTTCTCTTATGAAAACATGTTTAGAAGTTGTTAAAAGTGTTTTTGACCTTGGTTTTCAAAGTCATCCGAATTTCAAAAGTCTTTTTCTTGTAAAGTACTTTTCTTTTTGACTTCATGGACCCATATATATAATCTATACACTAGAAAGTCATTTACTAAAGACAAAAGTGTTAAAACTATTTATGCACATATGAACAAAATAATAATGAAACTATAAATGCCTGCATGCTCATGAGTAACAAGATGATGGATCTACTTTATCAAAAGCTTAAATGAGTTTTAAAAACATAAAAACCATATTTTTTTTTTATAAAATATCCTTTGTTTAAAAGACTTTTTGATGGATAAAAGTAAAGCTTTTGGTATGGAAACTTCTTTAAAAGATAGATCTACTTTGTAATGGTTCGGGATTTTTGTTTGCTATCTCATTGTTCCTACTACAAGATCATGGGAACATGGAGTTGAGATAACCAAAATCACTTAGCCATAAAAAGTTTCATGAGTTGGAAGTAGTGGATCATTACTTACTTGAAGTGGATGGAGAAAGAGAGAAAAATGAGAAGTTGTGAGTATGTGTGTGGGGCTCTAATGTTTCGGACACAAGGGAGAAATGGGAGAGAGGAGAGCTTTTTTGCACTTTGTGAGTTTTGGAAAAGAAAGAATGAGGAGAGAGAGAGTAAAGGTAGCTTATATAGGAAGTGAATTAGGTTAAATGGAGAGGAGATTTTTCAAATTGGACAAGGGAGGGGGGGGGGGGGGGGGGGGGGGTGGGGGTGGGTGGGAAGGGAAAGCTTGTTTGTTTCATTTTGATTAACCTTGATTTGATTTGTATCATTAGTCATAAGTGAATTGAAGTTGAAGGGACAAAAGTTATGGAGAATGGAAGAGATGTGATTGATGGTAAGGGTTAGATTTGTAGGGTAGGCTAATATGTAGACTAGGTAGTACTTTATGAATAGTAATGAATAGTTGACAAGACAATTTAATTTCCAGTAGTAATAAAATACGAATAAAAAGGCTATAACTGTATTTTTCATAAACCGGAAAATTATGAAAAATATATTTTTGGAATCCTTATTTTATTTCGGTTCAAATGAGTACTCATAAGAATATTTTTGAAATTCTAGTTCCAGGGCACGCTTTTCTATAATGGGTCTCGGGATGACCCAGAATCGAAATTTTCTTAAAATCAGATATTTTCTTAGTTTGAAATATATTCAAGAACTATAATCAAAATTAAATTTTCTTAGAAAAGTTTATTAATTGGAAACCGAGGAAACGCCGGAATTAAGGTTCCTAGTTCTCACTCCAGACTTGAGCTATTTCAGTTTAGGGTTTGGTTTCCGTTCTAGGGTTATCTAGCTACTTGAAAAAAACGGGCTTACAACCTACCCACCTTAAAAAGAGTTTTTGTCCTCAAAACTGAACTGACGTGCCTTGATTCTCAAACAACTCAGGGTATTTCCTTCGGATTTCCTCTTCGGCTTCCCAAGTTGCTTCCTCAGAAGTGTGGTTTCTCCACAATACCTTAACATATCGAATCTCTTTATTCCGAAGCTTCTGATTCTTCTTATCCAAGATTTCTACTGGGTGCTCTTCGTAGGTGAGATTTTCCTTTAACCGAATCGGTTCCAACTCCACTATCCGCTCAGGGTCAGGTACATACTTCCTTAACACTGATACGTGGAACACATTATGAACTCCGACAAATTCGGCGGCAGGGCTAGCCGATAGGCCAAATCTCCCACTCTTTCCAAGATCTCAAAAGGTCCAATATACCTTGGGCTTAATTTCCCTTGAGCCCGCATTCTCTTTATGCTCTTGATTGGGTTTATCTTCAAATAGACATGATCGCCTACTTGAAATTCCAGCTCTCTTCTCTTCAGATCAGCCCAACTCTTCTGTCTGTCTTGAGCCTCTTTCATTTTCTGTTGAATAACCCGGACTTTGTCAGCTGCTTCTTGAACCAATTCAGGACCAATAGCTAGCTTTTCCACATCATCCCAAAACAGAGGGGACCTACAACGCCGTCCATATAGGGCTTCGTATGGTGGCATCTGAATGGTTGAGTGGTAGCTATTGTTATAGGCAAACTCAATTAGGGGTATATGATTATCCCAACTTCCTTTGAATTCCAATATGCAAGCCCTTAACATGTCCTCAAGGTCTGAATGGTTCGCTCAGACTGTCCATCTGTCTGAGGATGGTAGGCAGTACTGAAATGCAACTTGGTGCCTAGGCTCTTTTGTAGGCTCATCCAGAACTTTGAAACAAACCTTGGATCCCGTCTGAAATAATCCCTTGGTATACCGTGAAGTCGCACAATCTCCTTGATGTAAATCCTAGCCAATTTGTCCAATGAATAGGTCATATTAATTGGTAGGAAGTGTGCTGACTTTGTCAAACGATCCACTATAACCCAGACCGCATCACATCCAGTGGATGTCCTCGGGAATCCACACACAAAGTCCATTGAAATTTGATCCCACTTCCATTCGGGGATAGGTAGTGGCTTTAATAATCCACCTGGCCGTTGATGTTCCACTTTGACTTGCTGACACACGGCACTTCATAACAAAATCTGCCACATCCCTCTTCAATCCATTCCACCAATAGTGGCTTTTTATGTCCTGATACATCTTTGTACCTCCCGGATGCACCGTGTAACCGGAGTTGTGAGCTTCGCTCATGATCTCTTTTCTCAATTCTCATCTTCCGGTACACATCTTCCTTTCATTCTAACCACTCTTCATCATCCAGGGTAAAGTCACTATACTTCCCTTTGAGCACTTCTTCTTTGATCTCTTTATCGCCTCATCATATCTTTGGGCTTCCTTAATCCTGTCGATCAAAGTGGGTTCCATAACCAAATTTGCTATCTCCATCGACATCTTGCCCTGAATTCAATTCTTAACCTTTCGAATTCCTTTATCAGCTCTTTTTGCTCGTGATTAGGCTGCCACTTCTCCATAATTCTTTCTGCTCAAGGCGTCAGCCACAGCATTTACCTTTCCCGGGCAGTAATTTATTCCCAAATCATAGTCCTTGATGAGTTCCAACCACCGTCTCTGCCTCATATTTAACTCCTTTTGTGTGAACAAATACTTGAGACTCTTGTGATCTGTGTACACTTCACATCTTTGCCCATACAAATAATGTCTCCATAACTTCAAGGCAAAAACCACAGCGGCCAATTCCAAATCGTGTTGGATAGTTCTGCTCATGAGGCCTTAATTGCCTGGAGGCATAGGCAATGACTTTCCCTTCTTGCATCAGTACACAACCGAGGCCATTCCTAGAGGCGTCGCTATGCACTGTGTACGGCTTTTCAGGATCGGGCAATACCAAATTGGAGCTGATACTAAGCGCCGTTTCAACTCTTGGAAACTTTGCTCCCTCTTATCTGTCCATTCGAATTTCTCATTCTTTTGCGTCAGTTGAGTCAAAGGTTTGGCAATCTTGGAGAAATCCTTTACAAACTTGCGGTAATAACCAGCCAAACCTAAAGCTTCTCACTCGGTTACCGTTTCGGGCTGTTTCCAATCCACTACAGCTTTGATCTTTTCTGGGTCTACTGATATTCCTTCTCCGTCACTACATGTCCAAGAAAAGATATTCTATCCAACCAAAAATCACACTTGGATAGCTTGGCGTACAACTTATTTTCTCTCAAGGTTTGTAACGCCATTCTTAGATGCTCCTCATGTTGTTCTCTGGTCTTTGAATAGATTAGGATGTCGTCTATGAACACAATTACACATTTATCCAAGAGCGGTTTGTATACTCGGTTCATGAGGTCCATGAATGCAGCAGGTGCATTAGTTAATCCAAACGGCATCACTAAGAACTCGTAGTGCCCGTACCGTGTGCGAAAGGCTGTCTTAGGCACATCTTCCGGCTTTATTCTCAACTGGTGATAACCGGAGCGCAAATCAATGCGCGAGAACACACTTGCCCCTTGGAGCTGATCAAAGAGGTCGTCGATTCTTGGAATGGGGGGGTATCGATTTTTGATGGTGACTTTATTCAACTCCCGATAATCGATACATAATCTCATAGACCCGTCCTTCTTCTTTACAAACAACACCGGTGCGCCCCATGGCGACACGCTGGGTCTTACGAATCCTTGATCCAAAGCTCCTGTAATTGGGTCTTTAATTCCTTCAATTCCACCGGAGCCATCCGGTATGGTGCCTTTGATATCGGCTCTGTACCTGGAGCTAGAGTGATTTCAAAATCAATCTCTCTTTTGGTGGTAAACCGGGTAAGACTTCAGGAAATACATCTCAAACTCATTCACCACGGGTATGTACTCTTTTCTCCTCTTTCCTCTCTAATCCAGGCATCTTCTATTGGCACAATTTCTCGTCTTCCATCATTAGCTCGAAGGAGCTTAACCGAAATCTCTTCGCACCGTGATCTCTCCAAGGAAGTCTACTCTCTCCTTCCTGTGGTCATCAAAACTTATCTTTCTTTGACAGTCCACAATGGCTTTAACCTTACTTAGCCAATTCATCCCAAGATAACTTCATATTTACTCATCTCCAAGACTATCAAATCACTTGCTGAGATGTGTCCTTGGATTTCTAGCAAACAATCCTTTATTATCTCTCGAGTCGACACAACACTACCTGTGGGTGTCTTAATCCTTAAGGTTGTGGTTGTCATGGCTATGGGTAGACCAAGCCGCTTAGCCAAGCTGGTAGTGATAAAGGAGTGGGTGGCTCCCGTATCAAACAACACATAAGCTTCATTCCCATTTACTCCTATGCGTCCTGTTACCATAAACATTTATCACTACTTGGTCCTAATCACTCAACACTATCTATTCCAGGGTTTCCATATTTCACTTTTCCTCTTTCACAGTTTTAAATTTCCTTTTAAAAACTTGCTACGAAAACAAAGAACTTTATCTTAAAAAGGAACTTGTTACTAACCTGTCACCAGGCCGCCATCCACATCGCCGTCTTGTCCAGCGCGGCCAGCTCCATGCCTTCCTCCTCATCATCCTCGATCATCCATTGGCCTTCAAAATTATACAGCCGCATACCATGCATGGCCGAGGCTGCACGGCTTCCACTTCTGCTACCGGACCTTTGGGTGTTATCATTTCCTGGATTCCCGTAAGGCCGGGTAGTCCACTTTTCCTCTGAGGGCACTCGGAGGTTACATGGCCCTTTTCCTTGCAAAGGTAGCAGGTTATAGTCATCTTCTTTGGGCAAGCATAAACCAGATGACCTGCTTCGCCACAAAAGAAACACTTGTCCTTCAGCTGGGGACATTGCCTTGGGTAGTGGCCTCCCTTGCACTTCCAGCAGGAAATATTGGACTTGGTTTGGTTAAACCTCCCACCAGAATTATCCTTAATACCGTGGTAGGGCTTGAATCTTTTCCTCTGTAGCTCGAGCTGGAGGCATCAAAGTGCCTTTTTCCGAACACTCTTTTGTCCGGTTCAGCATACTTTCTCTTCTTGGCCCCTTCAATCAAACGGGCCTTTTCGATCACCTCAAGGTAGGTCGACAATCCAGATTCATGTATCTTTATCCTTAGGTCCTCATCGAGACCTTCCAGGAATACTTGTTTCTGCAGCTCCTCACTATTTTGTATGACTCAGGAGCATACTGCAGTAGGTGATTGAATTCTGTTCATACTGCTCAATCGTTCTGCCCTTTGTCTCACATGCAGGAAATCTGCGCTGTACCTTACTCGAGACTGGCGGGGAAATAGTTCCTAGGAACTCTCTACGAAGGTCTCCCAGCTAACTGGGGTTGCCAAACTCCTTCGTTTAGATTCCCACCATACACGTGCATTATATCTTAACATGTATGTGCCGTACTCCAAACGGAGGTGTGGTGGGGTCTCATATGCTGCAAAGAACGCTCAATTTGAGCCAACCAATCTTCCGCCTCATCGGGCTTTCCAAACGCCCCATCAAAGTAGCGGTTACTCTTTATAAAATCAGGGAGGGAACTCCTCTGGTAACCTCTTGGTGGTGGAGGGGGTGGATAACGAGCATTATATGATTGCTCCTCTGGTGGCATGGGAAACTCCTCTTGCATTCTCCTGTATGGAGGGGGTGGTGGAGGTGGTAAAGATGCAGAACCCCTTAGACTTGGTTCGGAGTTTTGGGGTTGGTTCTGGTTTTGATTCTGGATGAATGCAGCAAACATATTTGTCAAATTCCCGATGGCATTCATCATAGCTGCCTGGGGGTCAGGCTGAGCAGCTTCAGGTATGCTAGCTTGGGGTTGATCTGGTTGATTCGCACTACTAGCCTCACTTGGGAGTGGTTCTTGCTCCCGGTTTCGGTTCCTCCGGTTTCGTCTGTTACATATTGTCTTAATAAGTTTTATTTCTTCTTTAGAGTTTTGCGGTTTATAAAACGTTGGCTAAAGAGTTTTCAAAAATTCTAGGAATAATTTAGAGAAATATAGAACTCATAAAAAGGCTCAAAGAAAATTTAAAGCTCCAAGTCGTTCACAAAAAGGCTCTTAGAGTAAAGAAATCATAGCAATCAAAGGAATTCCAAATCAAGAAATATAATAAAGAATTTCTGAATCAAATGATGATATGAATGAGATTATGATTATGCAATTAAGTATAATGAATGTAGTCTACTACTAATGCAAAAGTATGATGTTTGTGAAACTTCATTCTTGGAATCAACATAAACTTCATTGATTTGTTTGTGCCGTACAAAAGTTGTTTTCAAATAAGCTTGCAAAATTGGACAACACAAAACAATTCTTCCGATACTAGCCGACAACTTCTATCTAATAACATCTAAGGACATGGAAAGGGAAACAGACAAGGAAAACAACATACTAGACCATAAAGAGATCCTAAGGCAATTTGGCATCCCGCATTGCCTACTATTCAAAAGAAACTATTGGACTTATGGGATACTACATCCTTCATTCTAATCAGAGTCGTCTGGTGAGGGGCTGGGGAGTCGTCCTCGACTAGAAGATGCTCCATCATCCTTTCGGATGAACTGACTCAAATAGGCCCTAACAGTCAACCTCCTTCTCTGAGCGGGTCGGGCTAGAGGCTCTGGTTCCTCCTCTTCCTCTTCTTCTTCCTCTTCCTCTTCTTCTTCTCTTCTTCTTCTTCTCACTTCTTGATCTCCTACTTGATTTGTTTCCTCCTATCAACTCTATCATTAGATTCATTCCTAATTCCCATCTCTCTTTCGCTTCTCTTCCTGCTTCTTCCCACATCCTACTCCACCTTTCTCTGAATTCACTATCCAAGGGTCAGCTTCATTCACTCTCCACAGGTTCTGGACTACCGGTTCAGGGGCTATGCCTCAACCTCAGGGGGTTGCTCGCCTACTGGGTATATTCTTTCCATACGGTGGGGTCGAATTCTGGTTCTACCCTCCCACTATCGGGTATGTCCAGATCCCTATTGAAATCCCATACAACTGGTTCGGGTGTGGGTTGGGTTGTTCTGGAGCCATGGAGGGGTAGGGGATCTAGGTATTTCTTCTTCCATCCAGTTTGGGTCCTCTTCTGGGTCTTCCTCCTCCTCAGATTCTTCCACATTATTTTTTCTCCCTCATTGTTTCCTTCATTCCCTTCATCTTCCTCAACACTGGGGCATTAATCAGTGTACTCCCCCGTTTCCTACTTGTGGAGCTGGAGCTCCTCCTAGGAATGGGATAAGATCGAGGTATCTAGCTTGCCACACAAAATGATTTCTGATATCTGCCAATTCCAATCCCTATGATCATCCAGGTCATCACGGGCATGTACATAAAGTGGTCCTATACCATGCCAATTCCCAAAGTCTGGGTGGGTGGGACTTCCTTCATTCTTAAGAATAAATGTGGCTTCTCTTAACATGGGTTCTCCCGCATATTCTACCATCACCCTCTCTAGGGTATAAATAGTCTCCATGATTGTCCATCTTCTTCTCCTTATTGGATCATATCTTAACTGATCTATCACAGATATCCATCTTGTGTATCTAAGGCCCTCTTTCCATAGCTTATACATCTCTTTTATTGTCCTAGGTCGCTGGACCAATGCAAAGTCTTCACATAAAACTCTTAACCGAAGCCGGTATTCCACCATGGTTTCATCTAGTCTTTTGGTGAAGTTCCTAGCTCTTTCTCGGGTTTCACCCAAGGAAACCTACAACAGAAAACTATTAATTAGCCTAGCTTTTAACTCCAATTTTATCCTAGTTACTTAGTTCTAGGTTTGATTTTAACTCTATTGTCATGCCTAATAACCTAGTGCTCTGATACCACTTAAACTGTCACGCCCCATAGGGTACCCTAAACGTAACAGTCCGCCACATGCCATATAAGATTCCCGAATTACCACCTTAGTCTTTCGAGAGTCTCATATAGATGTAAGGCGTACCTTTACACAATAGAGTACAAGTCCGAATGGAGATAAAAGCTTAATTTGGCATGCATGGGCAATAGGATATAATTCATGAACATAAATAAATATTACATAATTCTAAGGGGCATTCCCCCGCAAAAGAATATTTACGGTCCATTACAGTCATCCAAGTCTTAGAAGTTTTCTATGGAAGTCTAATACAAAAATTATAACTTCTAGGGAAAACTCCTAGCTTCGGTACCTGTTCAGCCGGGTCTCTTCGCCTAAGCCATAAATGCGTAAGCTGCAAAAGGAATGGTCTGTAGGGACGTAAGCTAACTAGCTTAGTGAGTGTAATCTCCCACAAAAACATTTATATCACAACAATTCAACCAAGTTATTAATCAAGCAAGTGTATGCATCAAACACATGAGTTCAACATACATATGACCAACCGGAAATCATATGTGGATGGAATTGCGCCCTCCATCCCGGGTTAGCAGATTAACGAATCCTGCGGTACTAACAATATCCCGTTTATGGATCACGGCTAACCTACGATTATTCGATGTCGTTTATGGTTCACGACTAACCTACGATTATTCGATGTCGTTTATGGTTCACGACTAACCTACGATTATTCGATGTCGTTTATGGTTCACGACTAACCTACAAATGCTCATGCTCCATCCCCTTGTGATATGCACATGTCAATTTATCATTTACTCAAGTAGTTGATTAAGCCAATTTACTTAGGCGATCAATCAATTTATCAGACAATCCATCATAGCTAACTATACAATCAAAGTTTATCACCCGGTTTCGATATTCTTAATTTGTTTCTCACATCATCAACAATCATATAATTTCCCAATAATCCCCATTATTCATATTCCATTCAATTGACCTACATTCTAGTGCACTACTTTACAAGCACATACAATAAATGAATTGGGAAGAAAAACTCACTCCGCCATCGGTACTCCGGTCTTCTAGTAGTAATAGTCCGGAGGTAACTCGTCACCGTCCACGGGTTCACCTATTCATATAAGAAATTACCCTAATAAGTATTCTATCAACTTAGGACACTAAAACTCTAAGGAAACTTAGTGAAATCGGAATTCGCGTCATTTCCGAAGTTCCGTTTTAAAATGGCCATAACTTGGTCGTTTTAAGTCGGAATTTCGCAAATTATATACCGATTCCTATCTACTTCGGAAGAGCTTTCCAAATATGAAGTTTAAATCAAGTTTTGAAAATATCTAAGCCTCGGAATTGAGGGATCAGATCTGTACAGCGGGTTTGATTCCAAAAATGCGGTTTTGATGAATGCATTTGAGATTCCTAAGTGTAATATGATGCTAAATGCAATGGAAATGATTTTCCCTATCATGAATGTCATGATGTGAACCTTAAGGAGTCTATGTTCTTATAACTTTTTAGATTTAACGATTTTTAGAAAATAAACTTTCCTTAGAAACCATTTCCTCTCAATATTTAGTAAGTGAGTTTACTACTTGACCACATCTACATTTTACATGGATTTCTTTAGAAAACTCTACTTTTTTAAAGAAATTTTGACCCTTATATTAGTTATATCCTAAGGCCTTTATTTCTTTAATAAAATCTACATTTACAAACTTTTAAGTGGGTCTTTTACTATGGGGTTTCCAAAAATCCGAATTTACAAAAGTCATTTTCAAGTTGATTCCTTTAGGAAAAATATATTTTATACTTGAAACTTTAAGTATCTATTATACCTATATCCTAAGGACTTCATTTATTTAAGAAAATATCATTTTTGAAGTTGGAAAAATAGTGTTTTCTAACCCTACATCCATTATTACGAATTTGGTTTTCATAACTTTTAACTCAAAACTCCTATGGACTTCATTCTTGTTTCAACATTTTCTTTAGTAAAAACTCCTTTAGACTCATGAAAAATACTACTAAACATTATCTATTACCCATAGGCTTATTTCTCTTATAAAATAATGTTTAGAAGTTGTTAAAAGTGTTTTTGACCTTGGTTTTCAAAGTCATCCGAATTTTCAAAAGTCTTTTTCTTGTAAAGTACTTTTCTTTTTGACTTCATGGACCCATATATATATGATCTATACACTAGAAAGTCATTTACTAAAGACAAAAGTGTTAAAGACTATTTATGCACATATGAACAAAATAATAATGAAACTATAAATGCCTACATGCTCATGAGTAACAAGATGATGGATCTACTTTATCAAAAGCTTAAATGAGTTTTAAAAACATAAAAACCATATTTTTATAAAAGATCCTTTGTTTAAAAGACTTTTTGATGGATAAAAGTAAAGCTTTTGGTATGAAACTCTTTAAAAGATAGATCTACTTGTAATGGTTCGGGATTTTTGTTTGATCTCATTGTTCCTACTACAAGATCATGGGAACATGGAGTTGAGATACCAAAAATCACTTAGCCATAACAAGTTTATGAGTTGGAAGTAGTGGATCTTTACTTACTTGAAGTGGATGGAAGATAAGAAGAGAAAATGAGAAGTTGTGAGATGTGTGTGGGGCTCAAAGTTTCGGCCACAAGGGGAAAAAAAGGAGAGAGAGAGAGCTTTTTGCACTTTGAAGTTTTGGAAAGTGAAAGAATGAGGAGAGAGAGAGTAAAGTAGTTTATATAGGAAGTGAATTAGGTTAAATGGAGAGGAGATTTTTCAAATTGGACAAGGGGAAGGGGGGGGGGGGGAAGGGAAAGCTTGTTTGTTTCATTTTGATTTAACCTTGATTTGATTTGTTCATTAGTCATAAGTTGAATTGAAGTTGAAGGGACAAAAGTTATGGAGAATGGAAGAGATGTGATTGATGGTAAGGGTTAGATTTGTAGGGTAGGCTAATAGGTAGACTAGGTAGTACTTTATGAATAGTAATAATAGTTGACAAGACAATTTAATTTCCGGTAGTAATGAAATACGAATAAAAAGGCTATAACTGTATTTTTCATAAACGGAAAATTATGAAAAATATATTTTTGGAATCCTTATTTTATTTCGATTCAAATGAGTACTCATAAGAATATTTTTGAAATTCTAGTTCGGGGCACGCTTTTCTATAATGGGTCTCGGGATGACCCGGAATCGAAATTTTTTAAAATTCAGAATTTTCTTAGTTTGAAATATATCAAGAACTATAATCAAAATTAAATTTTCTTAGAAAAGTTATTAATTGGAAACCGAGGAAAAGCCGGAATTAAGGTTCCTAGTTCTCACTCCAGACTTGAGCTATTTCAGTTTAGGGTTTTGGTTTCCGGTTTAGGGTTATCTTAGTACTTGAAAAAAAAACGGGGCTTACAATGTTCAATTTCGAAAATTAGGGCTTTGTTAATTTGAATGTAATTTGATGCATGACATGAACTCTCATACTAGTTAGTAGCTCCAATTGATGAATTATGCTCAATTGTGGTCGAATTTGAACTTGGAATTTCACATTTATGGAAAATGTGAAGAAAATTTGGTTTAAAAAATGTTACAGAACTTTTGGTGAAAAAATTTTGAAATTCATTTTTATTGTGAAGTTTGAATTATATGTTCAACTCTAAGCTGGCCAATCTAAGATGCCAGCTTTGACTTTGTTTTGCAAGTGTGCATTTTCAAGCAAGTTCCATGTCATAGCTTCAATGCCTATGATCTCCAATCTGTTTAAAATCATGTTGTGAAATGAATTAGGCATAAATTAGGAATGTAGTCAGCAAGAATTTAAGCTTTATTGTGCACTCAATTCTGATTCCCTATTCTAATTAAGTTCAATTTAAATTGTAGAAATGGCTCCTAGACAGAAGAAACAAAAGACTACAGATGCCTCTACTTCTGGTTCTCAGACCAGGAGTCTATTGTCCAGTCAGCAGTATGCTAAAGATAGAAAGAAGAGGCTAGTGAAGATGGATTTTCTAAATACTTAGTATTTGGATTGGAGCTTACTAGATGAGTATGGGATTATTGACAAGATTAGAAACATAATCCAAGATCCAACTTAGATTAGATTGTTTGATTTCAGGGAGCCAACTTATAAGAACGTGACTATTGAGTTCTATCCACATTAAAGAATATCCTTGACAGAGCTAAATCCACATTTCAGTTCCAGGTATTTAGTGAGATTAGAGAAGTCAAGCTGAAGAAGATAGGCCAACTCCTGGGATTGTATGATGATGAGGAGGAAAATTTGAATCTGCCCAACATTGGCCAGAGGGAGAAAATCAGATGACTCTGGAGGCTTACTGGTTTCAGTTGGTTCCTCCTAAGAGAGAAAATGAGCGATTTTGTTCCCTCCAAATCATTGGCCACTTCATTTGGTGCTGTTGAGCACAAGCTACTCCACCACATCCTTGCACACACCCTGAGTTGCAAGAGATAGTCACAGCAAGGTGACTAGTTTTGATATGTTCTATTTGTACTGCCTTATCAGAGAATACAAGATAGATCTAGGTGTGGAGATAGCGAATTTTATTCACAGACAAGCTGATGATACTAGGACTAGACTCCTGTTTTATGGTAGCTACATCACCAAGTTGCTGAAGGGGATGGGGATTTCTTGAAGCTCCTGAGGGGATGAGATATTTGAGAGTAAAAGGATCTCATTAGCACCATTCATAGGTTGGGATTTCTTAAAAACCCCAGAGGAGCTCAGCTACCAGTCTTGGAGGAGATGAGTTCCAAGATATCTTTCCTGGAGATGTTCCATTTGAGATCCCATCTTCATCTACTCCTCCTCCTCCTATAGGTACTTCTTCTGCATATGATATGGACTAGCTTAGGCTGGATGTTTAGGAATTGAAGAAGCAAAGTCAGGAGCTCAGAGATAGATAGGAAAGGAGAGGAAGAAAAACAAGAAATTCAGAAGTCTATCTTTGAGGCATTGAAGACTGCTATCTGTTGCTTGAACCCAGAGACAGGGGCTGGGATGACATATGAGACTTCTATGAGTCTAAGAATAGTTCACATCACACGGATAGACTCAGTTCAGAGCATACTCATACTGCCAGCCCAGGAGATACTTAGAGACATAGTCCTGAGTATAGCAGCAGAGCCAATCTAGGGCCAGAGAGCTAGAGATCCTGCTAGCTCTCATTTGACCTTTATTGAGTTTTATTTTTTTCATATTGGCCTGTACATATATATATTGAGCACCCAAGTTCCTGTGGGTCGACTCTTTATTTCTGCTTTTATTTTGTTTTTGTTTTTCTTTTGTAATAACTACAGGAAAGCAAGCAAAGCAAAAATTCTCTCTTGCAATGCAATTTTTGTGACTGTGAAACAAATGAAGTCAGGAAAGTATCAAATTCTTTTTCTTATTCCTTTCCTATAATTTAATTTGTTGCAAAACAGTGAGGACACTGTTTAGTTGAAGTGTGGGGGAAGGGATAAATTGAATAAAGTGTTGAATTAAGTTGTGAACATGATCTGTTGTCTGAATTGCTGTTTTATTTATATTTGAAATACCCACCTTGTATTTTTGGTTTGAAAGCAAATTATGGGAATTTTGCCAAAATTTTTTTCAAAAATCTCTTCAAAATTAGGAGATAGTACAAAGTAAAAAACTGAAAGCAATGAAATTAACTTGTAAAAGTATCTTACTCACCTGCTGTTGTGATTGGTTTACTAGTTAAATTAAGTTGTAAAATCCTTAAGAAACAAGTTTACTTTATTTTTAACTTTGGAATTGGAAATTTAAGAGCTAGTCGAGTCCTTTTGTGAAAACTAAATAGGTTTACTTCTAGGAAATTTTGTTTGTATATTCTTTGAATTATAAACTTAGCAAAGAGGTAAAGAAACTTTTAAACTTAGTGATCCTTTATAAAAATAAGTTCTTTGATTTGTTATTGCATTCAAAAAGAAAGAAACATAGCATAGCACTACTTCCTCTGACTTAAAATTTGGTTATGAGTATCCGAACTTGAATGTGTTAAAGTGAGGAAGTGTAAACCCCGAAGTTTTGTAATCGAATTAAAGACATAAACCTAATCAGAAGTCAACCGGATTTTTAAGTCAACTAAAACCCTAGTTTACCGTAACCACTTAACTCCGGCATTGTCGTTTCCTTTAGCCCTAGAAAATGAAGTTGGA
>JAMXBD010005230.1:0-10000 GCA_024138025.1 Combretum micranthum
AGCATGACTCCTCTTTTTATTCCAAATTCAAGAATACGACTGATACGATTGATTGGTATGTTCGCCTCTCTTATTACTTTTTTGTATCCCCCTGTTCCTCGGATACAATTCGATCCTTCTACGGCCAAATCTCAATTTGTGGAAAGCCTTCGATGCCTTTCTTATGACTACATCAATTTTAATTTTGGTATAGACATTATCTCTTTATTCTTCATGATATTGACCACATTTCTGATCCCTATTTGCATTTTAGTGGGTTGGTCTGGTATGAGAAGTTATAGGAAAGAGTATATTACAGCATCTCTAATTCGTGAATTTCTAATGATCGCCGTGTTCCGCATTCTGGATCTTATACTATTCTATGTTTTTTTCGAAAGCGTGCCAATCCCTATGTTGTGCGGAGCTGAGCATCTTCTATTCGCTGGGATAAAGCTTTTCCTCTGCAGGGGCCTTGTGCAGTAAACCCCCTACGGGCGGTCGTCCGTCATCGTAAAGTAGTCCCCGCGAAGCTTTCGGGAAGAGGGGTAGTCTAGTGTGTAAGCATAGCATTTCTGGTCGAACCCGCCCAACCCAACTAAGAAGAACCGAACCTGACAGACACATATTTTTCCTTTTGGGAGGGTACTCCGAGTAGTGGGTACCTCGTAGGACCTCGACCCGCCTACTCGGGTCTTGTATGGATATGCAGGAAGGGGTGCTCCTAGGTGTGTATAGGGGTTGTGTTTGTTCGCGAGAATGGATTCTTCGTCAAGTCAGTTTGGGGGGTGTGGACACACTTGCGCGAATTCGGGTAACGGCTACAAGGGAAAAATCGAAAGGAAACTGTACCCAACCAGGGATGGACGTAAACTCGTAAGCTACCGAGGATAGGGATAATCGTCCAGGTCTTATTGTGAAACAAAAAAGCCGCCCCGCCACAGCAGGCGGGTTGCTTCCTCTGTCGTCGCCGGGGAGCTCTTGGCGAGGAGACCTTAGGATAAGTTGCTAAAACAAACGGGAGGGGAGGATCGACCCGTTCAGTATAATTCCGAAGAAAGACTGTTGGCAGCAGGTGGAGACATTTCTTTTGCCCCCTTTAAAAGGAAATGCGGGCAGGGTAGAGCTCGGCAGAAGGTTCGAGAATAGAATAGGGTAGGGTCCTCTTCTTAAGATTCAGATAAGAAAAGAGTTCCAAACCTTTATGCATGCACCTCCGTACAAGTGCTGCGTACAAGTTTCGGCCAGGATAATTGGGAAAGATCAAACCTATTTGAACCGCTCACATCACAGTAGTAGTAGCGTAAAGGCTGTAAGTCGGGGGGCGGCCATAACATAAGGCTATTACTTTCACATCTCTCTCTCTCTATCTTTAGATATCTATAGAGAGATCCGCTGCGTGAACAACCTGACTGTGCGTTACATGTGCTCTACAGGCCGCACTCCATCCTCTTCCCAACGAGCCCATTTTTCCTTTGATTTGGAAGTTGGAAGACGGGCGTTGCCCTCGGTTCGAAAGGCATGGCTTTCAGTATGTCTCCAGATGGGGCCCCCACTAGTCCGGCTAGCTAGTAAGCGGTTCTTTCGGGCGAGAAGCAGGCCGGGCCCTACGGGCGGGCATCTCCCGCAACGCAAGCTGCATTGTTCGCCACCACCCAAGAAGCAAAAGATTCGAGAGTCCAGGCTGAAAATACATGCATAGATAGTGGTCTAATGACAAGGGCCGACGACGGAAGCTCGGGACGGAGCCGTATGATGCGGAAGTCTCACGTACGGTTCCCTGAGAAGGGAGTGGCTACCTATTGGAGCTTCGACCAACCACCACCGGTCAATTCCGCTTTGGGGCCACCCCTTACTCCACCATTATTATAGGGGTATGGGGTTCGAGACAAAGAAAGATCAAGGCAGCATATCAGTTTTTCCTTTATACTTTACTTGGATCTGTTTTTATGCTATTAGGTATTCTGTTGATTCTTTTCCAAACAGGAACCACCGATTTAAAAATCTTATTAACCACAGAATTTAGTGAGCGGCGCCAAATTCTTCTATGGATTGCTTCTTTCGCCGCTTTCGCCGTCAAAGTGCCTATGGTACCAGTTCATATTTGGTTACCCGAAGCTCATGTAGAGGCACCTACGGCAGGATCCGTCATCTTGGCAGGAATTCCTTTAAAATTGGGAACCTACGGCTTTTTTAGATTATCCATGCCCATGTTTCCCGAAGCGACACTTTGTTCCACTCCTTTCATTTATACTCCAAGCGCGATTGCTATAATATATACTTCCTTGACCACTTCAAGACAGATCGATCTTAAGAAGATCATTGCTTACTCCTCAGTAGCCCATATGAATCTGGTGACTATTGGTATGTTTAGTCGGGCGGCGGCCGTTAGGTCACCTATTTTGAGTTATGGACACACAAGGCCAAAGCATGTGTGCCGGGCGTGCGACCCATCAACCTACTAGCAATGGGGGAGAAAACATAGCATGTCGCAACAAAAGCTTGATTCGAGGCGTCAGCAAAACACAACCGTCTATTCCAAAAACAAAAGCCCCTTAGCGCCCCGGGACGGGAGTGGGGGACGGTCCTACGCGCAGGCAACAGCAGCACCACCGGCTCTACGAAGTAAGAATCGAATCTTTCTGTTGGCTTTCCCAATTCATTCGTGAATAAGAATTCAAGGGCTATAAGCGAGCGCTTCTAGCTGCTTCGCCTGCTTGCTTATTATTATGGCGGCTATCTATGTTGGCGTGGCGGAAATGAAATGAACGAAAAGCGATATGAACGTGCTATTTTCAAATCGATTGATAGATAGCCTGATCTGTTCTTGATAGATCGAAAGAGTAGGAATGAATGGATAGAGAGGGAATCTCTCAATAATAAGGGGAAATCTCCTCTTTCGATCTATTGATGAGACAACTATCTATTCTTGATCCATCAGAAGGAAATCGATATGTATCTGATGGAGTCTACATTGGACGTAGAGCGCCCAAGCGCTTTTTGGGCCAGCTCAGTTCTCTTATCCATCGGTCCAATGCACTGGGCTCATCTCATGGAGGGAAAAGATAAAATTGAGTTATCTTGTTGTTGTTGGCCGCCTCGGCGCATTCCCTTCCCCCCCGGCATCGTCCCACACAGAAAGAAAGAGCGCAGAGCTCCGGCCCGACCTCTCGGTCCACTAACGTAAAGCGAGGAGTTGAGCCTGAACTGGCAAACCAAAGTAACTTTCGGAACCATACTTCCTACAGCTAACACGTGTCCAGTCCAGCGGGAACGCGCAGCCCAAACGAACGTGAGCTGCTATACCGAATCCCCCGCTGGCCATCGGGGACCGAGTGGTAAGGCCATGATCTGCAGGGGAACGGATCACTCATTCTTCCATTGGGGACAGGTGCACGAACGACAACTCCAAACGTCACACATCCGCCGCCTACCTACCGTTTAGGTGGCACCAGCGATATCCAGCTAAGGTAAGGAACTTCGTGTCGCGGCTGCTCCACTCCGCGCTGCGGTCTCATGAACTGAACTTCGTTGCCTTCCCGCGCGCGAAGCGAATGGGCGCTGTGCTGTGGGTCAGATTCGGGGCGGGGGGCGAAGAGAGACCAGAAGAATGATTCATTTGGATTGACGAGCTTTTTCAGCCCCAAAACTGACGAATCAATGGAATGTCTGTCTATCCATAAACATCTATTCTATCTGTATATCTAGGGGATCTCTCCATACAAAAAAAAAATGTTTTATGGCATGATATGATCGCCTAGCCGTAGCCGCATATCAGCTGCGCTCAATATGCGGGTTGGATCAGATCTTTCGCTTTGACGGAAGCTTTTGGACCTAGCGAAAAGGACTTTTAGCCTTCGCGCAAGCAAGCGCGAGAGAAGCAAGCAAAGTAGAAGAAGCTTTGCTTCTTGTAGTCGGCCCGTAATGCCTCCCTTCATTCGCTTCGCGGGAGCCGCACAGCACATAGCTGGAAGTCAGAGGGCCCATACTACCTGCCTAACCCTTCGCTCCGAGGGACCCTAGATCGGAAAGCGCCTTCTAAACCACCCCATTCATCCAAAAGAGAAGGGAAGGGGCCTATGTCTTTGCATGACCCCTGCGGATTTGACCCTATCTACACCCGTAGCCAATCCCCTATCGGTCCTGCCACCACGCCGCAGAACGGGAGCTCGTGTGAAACCTTTTATTTCTGGCGTAAGAGCGGTAGAACGTAACAAAATATTACGGTCGCGTAACATAAGGGCCGGAGGTACGGTAAACTCGGCCAAAATATGACACCCGAAGGGCCCGGCACGCACAATCCTATCCTATCCGAGTTTACCCCTTACATTTCGGACAGCCGTCCGTAGCATCATAAGGAGGACCCCCTTTCGAGGTAAAAAAATGGTACGGTACATAGGAAGTTTGTCTTTCTCAACGTGGTGTATAGCACGAAAAACCTTTCGATACAAGATAGAGCCGTTCACATGAAAGAAGAGAAGAAAGGATTGATTCTCTTCTTTCATGTGAACGGCTCTATCTTGTATCGAAAGGTTTTTCGTGCTATACACCACGTTGAGAAAGACAAACTTCCTATGTACCGTACCATTTTTTTACCTCGAAAGGGGGTCCTCCTTATGATGCTACGGACGGCTGTCCGAAATGTAAGGGGTAAACTCGGATAGGATAGGATTGTGCGTGCCGGGCCCTTCGGGTGTCATATTTTGGCCGAGTTTACCGTACCTCCGGCCCTTATGTTACGCGACCGTAATATTTTGTTACGTTCTACCGCTCTTACGCCAGAAATAAAAGGTTTCACACGAGCTCCCGTTCTGCGGCGTGGTGGCAGGACCGATAGGGGATTGGCTACGGGTGTAGATAGGGTCAAATCCGCAGGGGTCATGCAAAGACATAGGCCCCTTCCCTTCTCTTTTGGATGAATGGGGTGGTTTAGAAGGCGCTTTCCGATCTAGGGTCCCTCGGAGCGAAGGGTTAGGCAGGTAGTATGGGCCCTCTGACTTCCAGCTATGTGCTGTGCGGCTCCCGCGAAGCGAATGAAGGGAGGCATTACGGGCCGACTACAAGAAGCAAAGCTTCTTCTACTTTGCTTGCTTCTCTCGCGCTTGCTTGCGCGAAGGCTAAAAGTCCTTTTCGCTAGGTCCAAAAGCTTCCGTCAAAGCGAAAGATCTGATCCAACCCGCATATTGAGCGCAGCTGATATGCGGCTACGGCTAGGCGATCATATCATGCCATAAAACATTTTTTTTTTGTATGGAGAGATCCCCTAGATATACAGATAGAATAGATGTTTATGGATAGACAGACATTCCATTGATTCGTCAGTTTTGGGGCTGAAAAAGCTCGTCAATCCAAATGAATCATTCTTCTGGTCTCTCTTCGCCCCCCGCCCCGAATCTGACCCACAGCACAGCGCCCATTCGCTTCGCGCGCGGGAAGGCAACGAAGTTCAGTTCATGAGACCGCAGCGCGGAGTGGAGCAGCCGCGACACGAAGTTCCTTACCTTAGCTGGATATCGCTGGTGCCACCTAAACGGTAGGTAGGCGGCGGATGTGTGACGTTTGGAGTTGTCGTTCGTGCACCTGTCCCCAATGGAAGAATGAGTGATCCGTTCCCCTGCAGATCATGGCCTTACCACTCGGTCCCCGATGGCCAGCGGGGGATTCGGTATAGCAGCTCACGTTCGTTTGGGCTGCGCGTTCCCGCTGGACTGGACACGTGTTAGCTGTAGGAAGTATGGTTCCGAAAGTTACTTTGGTTTGCCAGTTCAGGCTCAACTCCTCGCTTTACGTTAGTGGACCGAGAGGTCGGGCCGGAGCTCTGCGCTCTTTCTTTCTGTGTGGGACGATGCCGGGGGGGAAGGGAATGCGCCGAGGCGGCCAACAACAACAAGATAACTCAATTTTATCTTTTCCCTCCATGAGATGAGCCCAGTGCATTGGACCGATGGATAAGAGAACTGAGCTGGCCCAAAAAGCGCTTGGGCGCTCTACGTCCAATGTAGACTCCATCAGATACATATCGATTTCCTTCTGATGGATCAAGAATAGATAGTTGTCTCATCAATAGATCGAAAGAGGAGATTTCCCCTTATTATTGAGAGATTCCCTCTCTATCCATTCATTCCTACTCTTTCGATCTATCAAGAACAGATCAGGCTATCTATCAATCGATTTGAAAATAGCACGTTCATATCGCTTTTCGTTCATTTCATTTCCGCCACGCCAACATAGATAGCCGCCATAATAATAAGCAAGCAGGCGAAGCAGCTAGAAGCGCTCGCTTATAGCCCTTGAATTCTTATTCACGAATGAATTGGGAAAGCCAACAGAAAGATTCGATTCTTACTTCGTAGAGCCGGTGGTGCTGCTGTTGCCTGCGCGTAGGACCGTCCCCCACTCCCGTCCCGGGGCGCTAAGGGGCTTTTGTTTTTGGAATAGACGGTTGTGTTTTGCTGACGCCTCGAATCAAGCTTTTGTTGCGACATGCTATGTTTTCTCCCCCATTGCTAGTAGGTTGATGGGTCGCACGCCCGGCACACATGCTTTGGCCTTGTGTGTCCATAACTCAAAATAGGTGACCTAACGGCCGCCGCCCGACTAAACATACCAATAGTCACCAGATTCATATGGGCTACTGAGGAGTAAGCAATGATCTTCTTAAGATCGATCTGTCTTGAAGTGGTCAAGGAAGTATATATTATAGCAATCGCGCTTGGAGTATAAATGAAAGGAGTGGAACAAAGTGTCGCTTCGGGAAACATGGGCATGGATAATCTAAAAAAGCCGTAGGTTCCCAATTTTAAAGGAATTCCTGCCAAGATGACGGATCCTGCCGTAGGTGCCTCTACATGAGCTTCGGGTAACCAAATATGAACTGGTACCATAGGCACTTTGACGGCGAAAGCGGCGAAAGAAGCAATCCATAGAAGAATTTGGCGCCGCTCACTAAATTCTGTGGTTAATAAGATTTTTAAATCGGTGGTTCCTGTTTGGAAAAGAATCAACAGAATACCTAATAGCATAAAAACAGATCCAAGTAAAGTATAAAGGAAAAACTGATATGCTGCCTTGATCTTTCTTTGTCTCGAACCCCATACCCCTATAATAATGGTGGAGTAAGGGGTGGCCCCAAAGCGGAATTGACCGGTGGTGGTTGGTCGAAGCTCCAATAGGTAGCCACTCCCTTCTCAGGGAACCGTACGTGAGACTTCCGCATCATACGGCTCCGTCCCGAGCTTCCGTCGTCGGCCCTTGTCATTAGACCACTATCTATGCATGTATTTTCAGCCTGGACTCTCGAATCTTTTGCTTCTTGGGTGGTGGCGAACAATGCAGCTTGCGTTGCGGGAGATGCCCGCCCGTAGGGCCCGGCCTGCTTCTCGCCCGAAAGAACCGCTTACTAGCTAGCCGGACTAGTGGGGGCCCCATCTGGAGACATACTGAAAGCCATGCCTTTCGAACCGAGGGCAACGCCCGTCTTCCAACTTCCAAATCAAAGGAAAAATGGGCTCGTTGGGAAGAGGATGGAGTGCGGCCTGTAGAGCACATGTAACGCACAGTCAGGTTGTTCACGCAGCGGATCTCTCTATAGATATCTAAAGATAGAGAGAGAGAGATGTGAAAGTAATAGCCTTATGTTATGGCCGCCCCCCGACTTACAGCCTTTACGCTACTACTACTGTGATGTGAGCGGTTCAAATAGGTTTGATCTTTCCCAATTATCCTGGCCGAAACTTGTACGCAGCACTTGTACGGAGGTGCATGCATAAAGGTTTGGAACTCTTTTCTTATCTGAATCTTAAGAAGAGGACCCTACCCTATTCTATTCTCGAACCTTCTGCCGAGCTCTACCCTGCCCGCATTTCCTTTTAAAGGGGGCAAAAGAAATGTCTCCACCTGCTGCCAACAGTCTTTCTTCGGAATTATACTGAACGGGTCGATCCTCCCCTCCCGTTTGTTTTAGCAACTTATCCTAAGGTCTCCTCGCCAAGAGCTCCCCGGCGACGACAGAGGAAGCAACCCGCCTGCTGTGGCGGGGCGGCTTTTTTGTTTCACAATAAGACCTGGACGATTATCCCTATCCTCGGTAGCTTACGAGTTTACGTCCATCCCTGGTTGGGTACAGTTTCCTTTCGATTTTTCCCTTGTAGCCGTTACCCGAATTCGCGCAAGTGTGTCCACACCCCCCAAACTGACTTGACGAAGAATCCATTCTCGCGAACAAACACAACCCCTATACACACCTAGGAGCACCCCTTCCTGCATATCCATACAAGACCCGAGTAGGCGGGTCGAGGTCCTACGAGGTACCCACTACTCGGAGTACCCTCCCAAAAGGAAAAATATGTGTCTGTCAGGTTCGGTTCTTCTTAGTTGGGTTGGGCGGGTTCGACCAGAAATGCTATGCTTACACACTAGACTACCCCTCTTCCCGAAAGCTTCGCGGGGACTACTTTACGATGACGGACGACCGCCCGTAGGGGGTTTACTGCACAAGGCCCCTGCAGAGGAAAAGCTTTATCCCAGCGAATAGAAGATGCTCAGCTCCGCACAACATAGGGATTGGCACGCTTTCGAAAAAAACATAGAATAGTATAAGATCCAGAATGCGGAACACGGCGATCATTAGAAATTCACGAATTAGAGATGCTGTAATATACTCTTTCCTATAACTTCTCATACCAGACCAACCCACTAAAATGCAAATAGGGATCAGAAATGTGGTCAATATCATGAAGAATAAAGAGATAATGTCTATACCAAAATTAAAATTGATGTAGTCATAAGAAAGGCATCGAAGGCTTTCCACAAATTGAGATTTGGCCGTAGAAGGATCGAATTGTATCCGAGGAACAGGGGGATACAAAAAAGTAATAAGAGAGGCGAACATACCAATCAATCGTATCAGTCGTATTCTTGAATTTGGAATAAAAAGAGGAGTCATGCTTCCTAGCACGGGACACAGAATAGGACCACTTAGATCATAATAGCATTCACAGAAATGTTCTAACATAGAGTAGAATCGAACATTAAAGAGATTAGTTGACAAAAGTAAAAAGATGGGCGCCTAATTCCAATACGATAGGGGTCTATCAGTGCAAGTCAGCTGAACACCGTGATTGATGAGCGGGTAGGTGGGTTAGGTGCACCTCTCGCCCAGTGGGAAGTAATGAGGCTAGTCTCCCCCCCCTCATGAATGAAGAAGTAGTGGGGCCCCCTTCCCGCGTATGCGTCTTTATTTAAATTCTTTCTATTTTTCCATTTTTTATCCACTGGAGAATCTTAAAAAAAAATCTCTCTGGCAAAACACAATTCGTCGATTTCAATCCAAGGTGCACCTTGCCTTTTTTCAGGTAGCTTTGTTACGCCTATTCAGCTAGTGGGGCATTGGTCATAGCCGAAATTCGTCGAAGGGAAAAATAAATAATATAAAGAAGAGAAAGAAAGGGAAGTTTTGTCTTTCTTTCAATCCAAATAAGAGAACAAAGAAACCACTAAAAAATTAAAGTTAAAAAGAAGTTTCAGTAAGAACTAGCACTAGACTTCTTCCCCCCCCCCTTTTCGACTTTTCCTCTCTCCTTTTTTTTTGCTTCCACCCGGGCTTTTCATTCTGTTTTATATAGACCCGAGGAAATATTAATAATAATTAATGTAGAAAGGTGAGGCACTTTACCCGGCATACGGAAAAAAATCCAGGATAACGGCTTTCAAAGGACGAGTAAGGGACGGGGAGGGGGAGGCTCTCGAAAGCAAACAAGACTAGAAATAACATGGGAATTAGCACCATTCCTATGATAGCTTTTGTCTCGAAGAGCCAAGGGGCAGCCTTCTCTCTCTATCTCGGTCTCAGTTTAGCATCATATATAGATCTGGATAATATTTTGATTGGTTGTAGTGCGGATTAAGGAGCTGCTCCTCCATGCTGTGGCTGTGGGGGTGGGGGCTGCCGCCGCCCTTGGTTTTTTTGGAGAAGGATCCCCATTTTTTTTTTACGGGCCCGTCGAATCCTGAAAAAGAGGTTATT
>JAMXBD010005230.1:15000-21581 GCA_024138025.1 Combretum micranthum
TTCTCTTCTTCACTCAAAGAGGCAATGCACCTGGTACTTGATTCATTCATGAATCTTTTGGTTAGAAGTTATACGGACTTTAAAAAAGGAAATGCCACGCTCCGCGTGTCACGAGATATGGGGCGTTCTAATCGAAGGGTCATACCTCTCGGCCCTATTACGGTAAGGTCAATGCACCAGCCAGCCGGTGTGGTGGCGAACACGCTGTGCTGTAAGCTAAGCTGTTCACCTTGTAGACTGAGGATATATTGAAAGTGTGCCGTGCGTGATTCATAAGATTCTCTAGTAGCACCAGTCTCTTTTTTTATTTCACTTAGCCTGCCTCCCCCATGACTTTCCGGACCAACCAACCCGGATCTGCCCTGGCAACGCAAGTCTCTCTGCATTTTTGGAGCAGAGCATGCAAAATCGAGCAATGGATCTTAGAAGAATTCAACTTTGAAGGGCACGACTCTTTCTTTTTTTTTGCGCTGGCATTTGAGTTGTCTTCCTTCCTCTTTCAATCGACACACTCGACGCAGATAGCTCCGGTGGCCCCGGCTTCTGCCTCTATCAGGCGAGCCCCTACTTACTCTCCCCTACCACGCTTACCCAATAACCTCTTTTTCAGGATTCGACGGGCCCGTAAAAAAAAAATGGGGATCCTTCTCCAAAAAAACCAAGGGCGGCGGCAGCCCCCACCCCCACAGCCACAGCATGGAGGAGCAGCTCCTTAATCCGCACTACAACCAATCAAAATATTATCCAGATCTATATATGATGCTAAACTGAGACCGAGATAGAGAGAGAAGGCTGCCCCTTGGCTCTTCGAGACAAAAGCTATCATAGGAATGGTGCTAATTCCCATGTTATTTCTAGTCTTGTTTGCTTTCGAGAGCCTCCCCCTCCCCGTCCCTTACTCGTCCTTTGAAAGCCGTTATCCTGGATTTTTTTCCGTATGCCGGGTAAAGTGCCTCACCTTTCTACATTAATTATTATTAATATTTCCTCGGGTCTATATAAAACAGAATGAAAAGCCCGGGTGGAAGCAAAAAAAAAGGAGAGAGGAAAAGTCGAAAAGGGGGGGGGGAAGAAGTCTAGTGCTAGTTCTTACTGAAACTTCTTTTTCTAACTTTAATTTTTTAGTGGTTTCTTTGTTCTCTTATTTGGATTGAAAGAAAGACAAAACTTCCCTTTCTTTCTCTTCTTTATATTATTTATTTTTCCCTTCGACGAATTTCGGCTATGACCAATGCCCCACTAGCTGAATAGGCGTAACAAAGCTACCTGAAAAAAGGCAAGGTGCACCTTGGATTGAAATCGACGAATTGTGTTTTGCCAGAGAGATTTTTTTTTAAGATTCTCCAGTGGATAAAAAATGGAAAAATAGAAAGAATTTAAATAAAGACGCATACGCGGGAAGGGGGCCCCACTACTTCTTCATTCATGAGGGGGGGGAGACTAGCCTCATTACTTCCCACTGGGCGAGAGGTGCACCTAACCCACCTACCCGCTCATCAATCACGGTGTTCAGCTGACTTGCACTGATAGACCCCTATCGTATTGGAATTAGGCGCCCATCTTTTTACTTTTGTCAACTAATCTCTTTAATGTTCGATTCTACTCTATGTTAGAACATTTCTGTGAATGCTATTATGATCTAAGTGGTCCTATTCTGTGTCCCGTGCTAGGAAGCATGACTCCTCTTTTTATTCCAAATTCAAGAATACGACTGATACGATTGATTGGTATGTTCGCCTCTCTTATTACTTTTTTGTATCCCCTGTTCCTCGGATACAATTCGATCCTTCTACGGCCAAATCTCAATTTGTGGAAAGCCTTCGATGCCTTTCTTATGACTACATCAATTTTAATTTTGGTATAGACATTATCTCTTTATTCTTCATGATATTGACCACATTTCTGATCCCTATTTGCATTTTAGTGGGTTGGTCTGGTATGAGAAGTTATAGGAAAGAGTATATTACAGCATCTCTAATTCGTGAATTTCTAATGATCGCCGTGTTCCGCATTCTGGATCTTATACTATTCTATGTTTTTTTCGAAAGCGTGCCAATCCCTATGTTGTGCGGAGCTGAGCATCTTCTATTCGCTGGGATAAAGCTTTTCCTCTGCAGGGGCCTTGTGCAGTAAACCCCCTACGGGCGGTCGTCCGTCATCGTAAAGTAGTCCCGCGAAGCTTTCGGGAAGAGGGGTAGTCTAGTGTGTAAGCATAGCATTTCTGGTCGAACCGCCCAACCCAACTAAGAAGAACCGAACCTGACAGACACATATTTTTCCTTTTGGGAGGGTACTCCGAGTAGTGGGTACCTCGTAGGACCTCGACCCGCCTACTCGGGTCTTGTATGGATATGCAGGAAGGGGTGCTCCTAGGTGTGTATAGGGGTTGTGTTTGTTCGCGAGAATGGATTCTTCGTCAAGTCAGTTTGGGGGGTGTGGACACACTTGCGCGAATTGGGTAACGGCTACAAGGGAAAAATCGAAAGGAAACTGTACCCAACCAGGGATGGACGTAAACTCGTAAGCTACCGAGGATAGGGATAATCGTCCAGGTCTTATTGTGAAACAAAAAAGCCGCCCCGCCACAGCAGGCGGGTTGCTTCCTCTGTCGTCGCCGGGGAGCTCTTGGCGAGGAGACCTTAGGATAAGTTGCTAAAACAAACGGGAGGGGAGGATCGACCCGTTCAGTATAATTCCGAAGAAAGACTGTTGGCAGCAGGTGGAGACATTTCTTTTGCCCCCTTTAAAAGGAAATGCGGGCAGGGTAGAGCTCGGCAGAAGGTTCGAGAATAGAATAGGGTAGGGTCTCTTCTTAAGATTCAGATAAGAAAAGAGTTCCAAACCTTTATGCATGCACCTCCGTACAAGTGCTGCGTACAAGTTTCGGCCAGGATAATTGGGAAAGATCAAACCTATTTGAACCGCTCACATCACAGTAGTAGTAGCGTAAAGGCTGTAAGTCGGGGGGCGGCCATAACATAAGGCTATTACTTTCACATCTCTCTCTCTCTATCTTTAGATATCTATAGAGAGATCCGCTGCGTGAACAACCTGACTGTGCGTTACATGTGCTCTACAGGCCGCACTCCATCCTCTTCCCAACGAGCCATTTTTCCTTTGATTTGGAAGTTGGAAGACGGGCGTTGCCCTCGGTTCGAAAGGCATGGCTTTCAGTATGTCTCCAGATGGGGCCCCCACTAGTCCGGCTAGCTAGTAAGCGGTTCTTTCGGGCGAGAAGCAGGCCGGGCCCTACGGGCGGGCATCTCCCGCAACGCAAGCTGCATTGTTCGCCACCACCAAGAAGCAAAAGATTCGAGAGTCCAGGCTGAAAATACATGCATAGATAGTGGTCTAATGACAAGGGCCGACGACGGAAGCTCGGGACGGAGCCGTATGATGCGGAAGTCTCACGTACGGTTCCCTGAGAAGGGAGTGGCTACCTATTGGAGCTTCGACCAACCACCACCGGTCAATTCCGCTTTGGGGCCACCCTTACTCCACCATTATTATAGGGGTATGGGGTTCGAGACAAAGAAAGATCAAGGCAGCATATCAGTTTTTCCTTTATACTTTACTTGGATCTGTTTTTATGCTATTAGGTATTCTGTTGATTCTTTTCCAAACAGGAACACCGATTTAAAAATCTTATTAACCACAGAATTTAGTGAGCGGCGCCAAATTCTTCTATGGATTGCTTCTTTCGCCGCTTTCGCCGTCAAAGTGCCTATGGTACCAGTTCATATTTGGTTACCCGAAGCTCATGTAGAGGCACCTACGGCAGGATCCGTCATCTTGGCAGGAATTCCTTTAAAATTGGGAACCTACGGCTTTTTTAGATTATCCATGCCCATGTTTCCCGAAGCGACACTTTGTTCCACTCCTTTCATTTATATCCAAGCGCGATTGCTATAATATATACTTCCTTGACCACTTCAAGACAGATCGATCTTAAGAAGATCATTGCTTACTCCTCAGTAGCCCATATGAATCTGGTGACTATTGGTATGTTTAGTCGGGCGGCGGCCGTTAGGTCACCTATTTTGAGTTATGGACACACAAGGCCAAAGCATGTGTGCCGGGCGTGCGACCCATCAACCTACTAGCAATGGGGGAGAAAACATAGCATGTCGCAACAAAAGCTTGATTCGAGGCGTCAGCAAAACACAACCGTCTATTCCAAAAACAAAAGCCCCTTAGCGCCCGGGACGGGAGTGGGGGACGGTCCTACGCGCAGGCAACAGCAGCACCACCGGCTCTACGAAGTAAGAATCGAATCTTTCTGTTGGCTTTCCCAATTCATTCGTGAATAAGAATTCAAGGGCTATAAGCGAGCGCTTCTAGCTGCTTCGCCTGCTTGCTTATTATTATGGCGGCTATCTATGTTGGCGTGGCGGAAATGAAATGAACGAAAAGCGATATGAACGTGCTATTTTCAAATCGATTGATAGATAGCCTGATCTGTTCTTGATAGATCGAAAGAGTAGGAATGAATGGATAGAGAGGGAATCTCTCAATAATAAGGGGAAATCTCCTCTTTCGATCTATTGATGAGACAACTATCTATTCTTGATCCATCAGAAGGAAATCGATATGTATCTGATGGAGTCTACATTGGACGTAGAGCGCCCAAGCGCTTTTTGGGCCAGCTCAGTTCTCTTATCCATCGGTCCAATGCACTGGGCTCATCTCATGGAGGGAAAAGATAAAATTGAGTTATCTTGTTGTTGTTGGCCGCCTCGGCGCATTCCCTTCCCCCCGGCATCGTCCCACACAGAAAGAAAGAGCGCAGAGCTCCGGCCCGACCTCTCGGTCCACTAACGTAAAGCGAGGAGTTGAGCCTGAACTGGCAAACCAAAGTAACTTTCGGAACCATACTTCCTACAGCTAACACGTGTCCAGTCCAGCGGGAACGCGCAGCCCAAACGAACGTGAGCTGCTATACCGAATCCCCCGCTGGCCATCGGGGACCGAGTGGTAAGGCCATGATCTGCAGGGGAACGGATCACTCATTCTTCCATTGGGGACAGGTGCACGAACGACAACTCCAAACGTCACACATCCGCCGCCTACCTACCGTTTAGGTGGCACCAGCGATATCCAGCTAAGGTAAGGAACTTCGTGTCGCGGCTGCTCCACTCCGCGCTGCGGTCTCATGAACTGAACTTCGTTGCCTTCCCGCGCGCGAAGCGAATGGGCGCTGTGCTGTGGGTCAGATTCGGGGCGGGGGGCGAAGAGAGACCAGAAGAATGATTCATTTGGATTGACGAGCTTTTTCAGCCCCAAAACTGACGAATCAATGGAATGTCTGTCTATCCATAAACATCTATTCTATCTGTATATCTAGGGGATCTCTCCATACAAAAAAAAAATGTTTTATGGCATGATATGATCGCCTAGCCGTAGCCGCATATCAGCTGCGCTCAATATGCGGGTTGGATCAGATCTTTCGCTTTGACGGAAGCTTTTGGACCTAGCGAAAAGGACTTTTAGCCTTCGCGCAAGCAAGCGCGAGAGAAGCAAGCAAAGTAGAAGAAGCTTTGCTTCTTGTAGTCGGCCCGTAATGCCTCCCTTCATTCGCTTCGCGGGAGCCGCACAGCACATAGCTGGAAGTCAGAGGGCCCATACTACCTGCCTAACCCTTCGCTCCGAGGGACCCTAGATCGGAAAGCGCCTTCTAAACCACCCCATTCATCCAAAAGAGAAGGGAAGGGGCCTATGTCTTTGCATGACCCCTGCGGATTTGACCCTATCTACACCCGTAGCCAATCCCCTATCGGTCCTGCCACCACGCCGCAGAACGGGAGCTCGTGTGAAACCTTTTATTTCTGGCGTAAGAGCGGTAGAACGTAACAAAATATTACGGTCGCGTAACATAAGGGCCGGAGGTACGGTAAACTCGGCCAAAATATGACACCCGAAGGGCCCGGCACGCACAATCCTATCCTATCCGAGTTTACCCCTTACATTTCGGACAGCCGTCCGTAGCATCATAAGGAGGACCCCCTTTCGAGGTAAAAAAATGGTACGGTACATAGGAAGTTTGTCTTTCTCAACGTGGTGTATAGCACGAAAAACCTTTCGATACAAGATAGAGCCGTTCACATGAAAGAAGAGAATCAATCCTTTCTTCTCTTCTTTCTCTCTTTCTCGAGGGGGAAAGAGAAAGAGGGTCTTTATGGAGGGAAGGGGAACATTCGGGCGCATTTTAAAAAATCCTCTACTGCATTCAGGATCACAAGTGGAACGCTAAGCAGGGGTGGGAAGGCGCAGCGAGCTCCGCAACAAAAGCGAAGCGAGCCCCCTTACTCACCTCTCTCTATAAAGCCCTATTAGTCAAGCTTGAAAGCCGTTGCGCGCGACTAGCGCGCATCCTTCAGCTGGCTTCAAAGTGCTAGTTGTAGCGCGCTAGCGCCTCTCTCTATAGAGTAAGGCTCTTCTGTGGAGTTGCCCTCATCCCCCCATTGCTCAGTGCTTCCCGCTGCTTGTCTGGGCTTTACCCGTCCCCGGCGTGGACGCGGGCTTCTATAAGAGAATGAGAAGCTCTCAACACAAGAAAACGCGAACCGCGCGTAACCCACCCG
>JAMXBD010005231.1:0-21456 GCA_024138025.1 Combretum micranthum
TTTTCAAAATGAGCTTTGTTTACAAGAAGGAAACAAGGTTTTACAAATTCGTGGAAAATCTGATCGCTACCTTTTTTGGAACCCAAACGACTTAGTTTTATGGAAATAAGCTTAGAAATGCGTAGATCTTTCGAGTAGGTAGAAAACAGTATATTATACGCGAAATTCCGAGTTAAAATGAGCAAGTTATGACTATTTTAAGTTGGAATTTCCCCTTAATACGATTTTTCTACGATTTTAAGAAAAGATTAGAATCTTCAAGGATAAAATTTCATGAAATACTCATTTTGGGTATTCTTCTTGATTAGATAATCACGAGGAGGATTGTTCGTATCCCGATGATTACTACGATTAAGTAGAATTTCCGAACGACCCATCTAATTAAAGAAAGGTGTCATCATGGCCGAGTGAGTTATTCCCCGTTATTTTTATACTTTTGATTGTGCTTGTAGAATTAGTTGCACTAGCATTTAGGAAAAATCAAAAGGAAGTGTATGATAATACGTTGAAAGAATACTAAGTATATCGAAACTCGATTTGTTTGCAATAAAGTTGTATGTGAATTAATATCTTGAAATGTTTGAAATTGATTGATCACTTGAAAGAAGTTAAATGTAACTACTAGACTTTAATTAAAGAAATTATTCATGCACTTCATATGTTGAGTCACATTGCATTCACTACTATACAATTGGTGGACAAGTGTATAATAGTGGTGGTACATAACCGGTATATCATGTAAGTGGCGAGTAGGAGCCAGTAAGAACTACCTTAAAATTGGTGGCTGGTAGGAGCCTGTAATAACTACAAGTTTTTGATGGCGTATAGGAGCCGTAAGATCTATAAAAGTGTTTTTAAAAGTTGTGGCTGAATTGGCCTGAATCCCCAACCCGAATGAAGGGCGTAATTCTTCAACATATGATTCCCGGAAAGTCATATGTCTTGTATGCTCACTGTGGTTGTTGCATTTTATATGTTTGAATAATAAACTTGATTGATAATTTCTTCGAGTATGAATTTTGGATTTACTCACTAAGCCCATAAGCTTACACCCCTATAGATATTTGTATTCTCAGGAACACCTATTTTGAGATCGAGGTCTTCCAGTATCCGTATACGTTTTATGTTGAAGCTTTTGGAGGAAATCTACTCGAAGACTTAGATTAGAATTCCTTGAAATCTTTAATGTAGTATTTTGAATGTTATGAAGTTTATCTCGATCCTTGGAATTAGCGGGGGTATGCCCCTAAGAAAATGTAACAGACCTTTGGTTATATATGATATGATATACTTTATTTCTGGATTCTTGTATGTTTATCTTTACTTGCTTAAACTATACTTCCCAAAAGCGTCTCCTATTACCGTGTTAGACGCCTTACATATAATACTAAGGCTTTCGCATGACTAAGGTAGCCATTCTTAAGCCTTGATATTATATGTGGCGACTGCCACGTTTAGGGTACCATTCGGGGCGTGACACTATGTATTATATGTGGCTGGCGACTGGATTTGCATCATTTAAATAAGTAGTGAATTCGAGTCCTTACAAACCTAACAAGCCCTTTAGCACACGTATTGAGATTATCATAAACTAAGATTTGATGTCTTGTTTGGTTTGTTTGTTTCTAGTCATTTTGATTTTGTTTTTTGTTTTTTGTTTTTTTATCGTTTCAAATAGATTTTTTATAAAAAAAATAGATAAAAATAAAAATATATGTTTTTACTTATAAATAGATCAAATAGAGTAGTTGTAAATACAAAACAAATATAGATACAAGTATAGATCCAAATAAAAATAAGGCAATCCAAAGTAATGTATAACTTCTGTTGATGTTATCGATAAAAGTATTTTGGAGTTTTATTTGTGATTGCAGAATCGGATTGCATGACTTAGTAGCAGCCTTGTATATGTATGTTTCAGTACATGTGTATAAAAGAATTGGTGCCCCTCTTGTTGTAGGGCATGACAAAGACATAGTTTATAGTGGGACATTGATAATAAGGAAAACTTAGCTTAAGTTGCATACTTGTGACCTAAGTTTAGGATGTGACTGAATAAACTAGTTATATTCGTACTATTACCACAATCAAACAAGAAAACTACCCAAATATAACAAAACTTACACATACCAATATGAAATAAAGTTCTCACATTTACACAAACATAGCACAATATGAAAAAGCTACTATGTACGACAATTGAACACATTGCGAGAATACGACAAATGTACCATAATCCGACACTTCTACCATATAGCAAAATCAAACAAAAGTATCACAATCTAACGAAATTATCATCTTGAAAATATGATGTAAAATTAACTTACTAGAATACAACTATTCTACCTTATTAAAATAATTCTGTGACATACTAGATTAAGACAAAATTACCATACTATGACCACTCCACCATAATACAACAATTGTACGAGATACAAGAATTAGACAATATTACCATAATTCGACAAATTTATCACCAAGAAAATATGATATAAAATTAACCCACTAGAATACGATTATTCTATCATAATACAACAATTCTATGATATACCAAATTAAGATAAAATTACCATTATCCAACAAGCTTACCACCTAGAAAATATGATGTAAATCAACCTACCACAATACGACTATTCTATCACAATACAATAACAGTACAGGATACCAGAATAACACAATATTACCAGATTATGACGATGTTACCATCTTGAAATTATGATATAAAATTAACCTACCAAAATACAACTATTCTATGACAATACAACAATTCTATGACATACTAGATTAACACAAAATTATCATAATTCGACAAACTTACCACATGGAAAATATAATATTTTTCAATCCACTAGAATACAATCATTCTACCACAATACAGCAATTATACGAGATACCAAATTAAGACAAAATTATCATTATCCAACAAACTTACCACTTAAAAAATATGATGTAAAATCAACCTACCAGAATATGACTATTCTACCATGATACAACAATCGTATGAGATACTAGAATCAGACAATATTACTACAATCTGACAAACTTACCACCTAGAAAATATGATTTCAAATTAAACTACTAGAACACAACTATTCTGCGACATTACAACAATTCCATAACATAACAGATTAAGAAAATATTACCATAATTCGACAAACCTACCATCTATAAAACATGTGTAATGTTAACTTACCAGAATATGATTATTCTACGACAATACAACAATTGCATTAGACACTAGATTAAGACAAAATTATCATAATCTAATAAACTTACTACCTAAAAAATCATTTGAAATGTTTTTGTTTTAGAAGGTGAATGGATTTGACGGTCACAATTTAATAGTGTCGATCTAATGGTCCGAAGTCGCATCTTAAAATTGGGACATAACTTGGCAACTTGAGCCAAGACAATCCTTAAATAATAGGAAAAAGAGGATGACTTATAATTTTACTGTTACATGTAGCCATTTGTTTGAGGTCTATTTTAGTCCTTAGTTGCTTTGTATAAGACAAAGGCCAAGTATATGGTGGTAGTAGAGGTTGCAATAACCGTATTGTAGACATAAGCTGGCCAAGGTGCAAGGTGATTAACGAAGTAGACTGCTATTATTTTGTGACAGGTAAAGTGCTATCTATTTGGCAAATAATCAAGTATATCATGTAAGGACGAGGTACATTGATGTGTGGTTTCATGGGACTAGAGAGGTGATTTTTTTTTTTTTTGGGTGAGATAATGCTTTTAAAAAAAAAAAAAAGAAAGAGAGAATACTTTGAGGAAAACGTATTGGGGATCTTGACTAAGTCTGCCATTTCAAACAATTTCAAGCACACTTCGTTAATTTTTCCAATATTTAGTGAATAAGAGATATTTGATCCTGTTAACATCAATTGAAGGTACAACAGGTGCTCAAAATTTCTTTAGAAGATATTCATCGGGGAGATTGTTGGAATTTAGCTTGTATCCTTAATTTCTATGTACTAATCGTCCATTAATTTCTACAGAGCATGCTGATCGCTGGCCTATCTCCACATGACCGACCATAATGCTTGATAGAGTCTACCAACCAAACAAGTGTACTGCAGAGGCAGGTTTAGGAGAGACGAGGGTCTCGATCCATAAAGACTTGGAAAAAATTAATTTTATGATTTTTTTAAATAAAAATATATACATATAAATATGCAGATTATAAGGAGTAAATAATAATAAAATATTAAATTTGAGCAATGTTATCATATACAAATCAGGCCTTGACACAAAAATGTTAAGAGGGTATAAGGTTAATAGGTAAAACAAGATTGAATTAGACTTAATTGAACTGATCCATTCACATTGAGGGATCATGTCCAACCGAGTTAAATCAAGAGGATCAACCTAGGTCTAACATCATTAAAAATTATGAAAAAAGTATCCTTAAGTTATGTTTGTTAATATCTATATTACTAAAGAGAAAAAAATCATTTAATGTCTTTAGTATTTACAAAATAAAAATATTTTGAAAAAAGGATACGAGGGAGTTATGCTAATGAGTTACATATATGAGGTGAAATTTTAAAAATTTGACATTAAAAAATAGTGGGGTTGAGGAGTTTGGGTATTGAAGTTACAAATTGGGATAAAGGTAAACGGTGAAAAAGAAAATTTTGCTATTTTAGATACAAGTATATTAAAAAACATAGATAATTTATAAAAGTAAACATATATCTATAAAGTAATAAATTAAATAATTTATTTTTTTTATTAATTATCCTTTTTTTGGGAAAAGGAAAAAAATATTAATATTTTTAAAAATAATTACGAAAATGCCACTGGGATGAAATTAATCCCAGAAATAGGCAACACGACCTCACTCTTGAAGAGACGAGGTCGTAAGTGCCTGACCTCGTCTCTTCAAGAGACGAGGCTGCACCGCACATGACCTCGTCTCTTGAAGAGACGAGGTCATCGACTTAAAATTCCGCGCGTCTCTTCTTCCCCATTTCCCCCATTTCATTCCCACAGCAAACCCTAAATCCCAAATTCCCAAATCGCAAATCGCGAATTCCCATCGATTTTTGGCGCACCAAATCCACAAATCGAGTGTAATCGCTCATCCCCGAGTTATCCAAAGTTGATTGTGTAGCGTTTGGTTGGTAGGAGGGTCAAAAGAGGAGATTTGAAGCGAGACCACCGACGGCGAACGGCGAACTTTGAGGTTGGATTTTCGCGTGTTTTCGTATTTTTTTGAATCATTCATGCTGCATTGTTGAATTAAGATTGTATGTGTTGTTAGAATAATTTTATAGCATGATTCGTACGCCGACTGTATGTTGCTACTTTACTATTATGGTGCGTTTGCTTAAAAATAATAAAGGAGAAATGAAGTAGACATAATGGAATTTTCAATTACAATCTTAGTTTAATATCATAATTAATAAACCGAAGTATACATAAGAATAGATATTCTATATAATAAGATTTAAATGAAATAAATACTAAAATGCGTCATTCATACTTAGATATATGAAATGTGATGATGCTGACATGTTATTTAATAAGTCATCAACTTGTATCAATGGTAATTAGATTAATACAATCTTAGTTTAATACCATAATTAAGACATTGCTTGTCGTATGTTGTATAGAGATGTATATGTATAATATTTGTTTGGAAAAAATTAAGTCATAAGTAGTTATTGTTGGGTAATTATTTTAGAAAATTGAGTGTGCGGAAAAAAGTTGAAAATAATTTCAATTGTCGTTAACGGGGTGTACTTAGGACCTTAGCATTGGTATGGCGATTTAATATGGCATGGAAAAATGCGATGAAAAAAGCAAATATTTGTAAGAAGCAGAAGAGATTATAAAATTAAATTTCAACTTTGAAAGTGGAGGTGCAGGTCTAGGAGTTATGTTAAATGTTACGAGGAATGCAATTGATAAGTGTGATTTTTTGAATTTGATACGTGGAAGCTAATTTTGATGAGATGGCAGGATTTGTGAGGAAATGGATAAAGCGAAGTTCATACTGTACGCTCATGGGAATATTGTGCAAGGGGATGGTTTTGGTTATGATAAGCGGCCTGTTGCTATGGTCAGTGTTAGCAGGAATTCAACATATGAGCAAATAGTGGAGATTATTTGCAATAGACTAAAAGTAAATAGGTGTACACATCGGGTGGAGCTATATCATAGGGTAGCAATTGGAGATAGGACGCTACGTTATGATATTATTCCAGTGACCGATGATGATGCGGCACAAGAGATGTTGCTATACACAGAAGGCTCAGTGGCTGTTTATGTGCAGATTTTTGAAATTGAATTATCACAGGCACCTGCAGGGGAAATGGGCAATGATAGAAATATTGGAAGCCAGGGGTTTGTAGACTCCAACTCTACTCCAGTTCAGACAATGGGCAGTGCACAAGTAGAATTAGGTCACTTTGAATTTTCTGTACCTACATCAATAGGTGGTGATGATATGGATGCTGGGCAAGACTCATCGGCAAGTGAATCCAGTGAAGACTATGACGATGATGAAAATGTTAATGTTGAAGTAATTGCACAACAATATGCATTGCCCGAGGTACAACGAAGGGGAAATAGGTGGGACCGTTTTATTGCTCCTACTGACGTTGATGCAGTAGGGAGCTCAGCGGCAGTTCCGTTTTTCAATGCTGAAGTTGGTAGTACTTACGCAGCATATGATGATGAGCAGGAAATGAGTGCTGGGAATTGGAGCTTCAGTGATGAATTCAAGGTCGGGATGCGTTTTGAGACCAAAGATCATCTTATACGAGCAGTTAAAATGTGGCACATAACGAACCATTACAACTTCAAGGTAGTGGATTCGGACCCAAGAGCATGGTCAGTTAAGTGTACTGATATCCACAACAGAGGTTGTAAGTGGAGACTCAGAGGCAGCTATAAGAAACATGGTGGGTGGTTTCACATCACTAAATATGAAGGACCTCACACTTGCTTGGATGAAATCACTGGACAGGATCACTCTCAGTTGGACTCCACCAGCTTGTCCAGGGCCATAATATTGGAGATCCGCAATTCTCCAGATGTGAGGGCGAAGGATCTCCAAACGAATATATTAAAACAATTCGGGTATAATGTTCATATGAAGAGAATTCGTGAGGCAAAAAGAAAGGCCATTGAGCAGGTGTATGGAAGTTGGGAGTCATCTTATGTGGAGCTTCCGCATCTACTTAATGCAATTACTGAGGCAAATCCGGGAACAAAGGTTGAGTGGCAAACTCAAGATTCAAATACTGCCGGCCACGTATTCCTAGATAAGCTTTTTTGGGCATTTGGTCCTTGCATTGAGGCGTTCAACTACTGCAGGTATGTATTGTAATTATTGTTAAATTTTGTTGTAGGTTATTGATATTCACTGACTAAGTTACACATGTTAAATCGTTGCAGACCTGTGATCACAGTTGATGGCACCTTCCTGTATGGCAAGTACAAGCACAAATTGCTTATTGCAGTGGCAATAGATGGGGCCAATCATATAGTACCGTTGGCCTATGCCCTTGTGGAAGAGGAGAAGGCGGATACATGGAGTTGGTTCCTTGCAAAAGTGCTGGAACACGTCGTCAAAGACCGATCAAATATTTGCTTGATATCGGACCGGCATGCCGGTATCAGGAGTGCGGTCGAAGGTGAGAATGCGGTGTGGCCTAGGGGGTGGCCTTGGCGTTGGTGTATCCGTCATGTTGCAAGCAACTTTAATTCGAAGGCCAAAAGTAAGGAATGTAAGGAAATAGTTAAAAGAGCTGCCTATCAAACCCAGAGTCGCAAGTTTCACGGATATTTCAATGCTGCACTTCAAAGCAATCCTTGGACAGCACGATATTTTCGTGAGTTGCCCCCATGCATGTGGACTTTATCTTACGATGAAGGTGTCAGATTTGGCCTAGGCACAACAAACATGGCAGAGAGTTACAATTCAGTTATAAAAGACGCCAGGTGCTTACCTGTGGCTGCATTGGTAAAGAAAACCTTCTACAACTGCAACTCCATATTTAATAAGCAAAGGCGTGAAGCAAGCGATGCCATGAGTATGGGTAAGTTACTCACAGAATACGCTGCGAATAAGTTTGAGCGATGGAACAACATATCCAGTTCCCATAGAGTTACTTGTTTCGATTACCAAGAACGGATATACGAGGTCATAACTGCACCACGTCCAACAATGTATGGTCAGAAGGGGGACCATATACAAAAAGTGGAGTTAAGATCATGTAGATGTACGTGTAACAAGTGGCAGACATATAGAATTCCATGCTCGCATGCGATGGCAGTGATGGGGACAATGCACATGGATTGTGTTGCCTACGTGGGACAGTGGTACAGGTGGGATCACCAACTAAGAGTGTATGGTCGTTCCTTCATTCCCGCAGCCGATAAGGCAAATTGGACTCGGTTGGACTTACCAAAGTGGCACCCTAATCCAGGACTTATTAGAAAAAGGGGTCGACCTAGGGAGAAACGATTCCAAAATGAGATGGACATTCGAGAGGGCCCCCGAGGTTATTCATGCGATTGTTGTGGGCAGCAGGGCCACAACATAAGAAGTTGTCCAAATACGGGATCGGCGGGTAGACTAGTTACGGGGCAGTCGAGTCGTGGTGGTAATTCTTTATTTCCATATTTCTACACACTGTATTATTGAGTCATGACTGACATTATGTTTTTTGTGCTTGTTTATAATCCATACTTGTCGTCAATAATAATATCTCCTTATTGTTTCTTCGCAGATGGATCCCGGACCGATCGATAGTTCATTACTGACGCAGCAGCCTGTACATAGGTCCACCTAGCCTGGGATGGGCAGGTCAGTTTATTTATCTATTCCAGTGATTCTAGTTTTGTTTGATGTGGGTTTATGGTTTTTAATAAATATGTTCATTTTATTGTAGGAGCATGAGGTACTTCATTGTCGTCGCAGAGAGGCCAGGCTCAGGCGACCTGCTGGGATACCTACAGATGTGGACGAGCGCCTGTGCCATTCCTGTCCCAGGCAGGGTTCATAGGGGCGGCTCAGATGCCTTTCATTCAGCTGGATTGGCATCTGATTACAGCTTTGGTCGAGCGATGGCGCCCAGAGACGCACACGTTCCACATGACCACGGGAGAGTGGACTGTGACGCTGCAGGACGTTGCTATCCTGACGGGCCTCCCTGTAGATGGATTGGCCGTTACTGGCACGGCTCGCATGGATTGGCCAGATTTGTGCGAGGAGTTATTAGGAGTTCGGCCAGTCCCCGTCGACATGGATGGAGGTCGGCTGAAGATGTCGTGGTTGGATAGCCACTTCAGCGACCTACCTGACTTTGCTGATGACGCGATGATCCGACGTCATGCCAGGGCATACATTCTGCTGCTGCTTGGGGGATTTATTGTCGCAGACAAATCCTCGAACTACGTCCATCTTATGTACCTCCAGCTGCTCAGAGATTTCGAGCGGGCAGGGCAGCACGCGTGGGGAGCAGCCTGTTTGGCTTGGCTATACAGGCAGCTATGTCTGGCTTCCGACGTCGACACGGGGACATGGCAGGACCACTAGTTGTCCTGCAGATATGGGCATGGGAGCTTCCCCCACATTGCCCCGGTACGGCGACTGCTCACCTCTGTTACCGCAGGCCGCCCACTCATCAGTCATTGGGGTGACTTTCGACGTCACCCGTGTGTCGACCCACCTATTGATTGAGTACCGCGCCTCCTTTGATCGACAGATGGCGCATCAGGTATGCCATAGATCACTTTTGATTTCCATTGTCATCTACTCTTAAATTGCTATTGTACGATCATTTTCTAATGCAGTAGATCACTTTTGCTACTTCATCAGGTGGTGTGGGACCCATACAGCTCCATCCTGCCCGCCCTGCCACCGTACTGCCTGGTAGGCAACGATGTATGGCGTGCCCGGGTGCCATTGGTATGCTTCTACCTTGTCGAGCACTACTATCCGGACAGAGTGCTCAGACAGTTTAGTGGCTTCCAGGAGATACCAGCCCCCCCTGCTGATATGAGACCCCTCCATGAGATTGACATGAGGGGACGTTCCGAGTGGAACTGGCAGTCCGAGCACGCCAGGTGGATTGCTGAGTGGGATGCTCGGCGTGATTGCATTGTACAGATGCCAGATTTGCCGGCTGGGACATCTGACGATTACTTCCAGTGGTATCATGCGATCACCCGACGCTGGATCGGTCGCACGGGAGCTATCATGCGATACATGGTAAGATCACTGTCTCTGTAAGCTTTATATCTACTTGTACTGACTTATAAGCTATTCACTGATATAAATATTTGCTATTACTCGCAGGCTGATTTCATTTCTAGCGTCCCAGACATGCCCCCAGAGCTTACTGCATCCACTGCACGAGATGTCTGTCGTGTAGTGGATGAGTTTATGGGGTTGAATTTCAATGATCCAGTACCACCAGCTCCACCACAGCAGCACAGGGTGACCCACAGCCTCATACCCTACAGAGACGACATCCTCCTAGAGAGAGGCGTGGGCGGGGACGGGGACGGGCGGGGTCGGGGGCGAGCTCGGGCTCCAGGTATACAGATCAGAGATGAGCCTGAGCCGTCCGACCTACCTCCATTCGATGAGTCTGGTCCTTCCCAGGTCATTCATGACGGGGCTGGCCCGTCATCCACTTCTTACGATATGGTGGACACCCCCATGCCAGACCCGTCATCCAGTGACTTCCACACTCCCCTGGCTCCACAGAAGAGGCGACCATCGCCATCTCATGATATGGGGGAGGGCCTTACACAGGTCGAGCCAGACCCTGTCCCATTCCATCAGTATAGTGCTGCTACGGGAGAGGAGCCCGCTCCAGTTACAGAGACTGGCCCATATTCACCGCATCCTCATCATCAGCGTACCCCATTCCCGAGGACATACGTGAGGCGGGGTAGAGGCCGAGGACGAGGGAGCAGGGACACACAGCAGCAGCAGTAGTATGGACGATAGATAGATTTTCTTCTTTTTTTTTTTTTTTGTATGTAGCTTCTTATTTCCTTGTATTATTCTTGTATGTATAGATCGTACTCATTTTCTCCTATACTTTTTATTAGAACAATCACTCTACATTTCATTCTATTTCATTTCCTATTATGTATTATGACTCTACGAATACTCATATTTTCATTGCACTGTGTATGATTGGGATCGGGAATGTGAGTTTCGATTGGGCTTGGAAACACTGTAGTTTGTTAGTTTTTTTGCCATGGTGGAGGATGGTTAATGGCTTCTATGGCTGTTTATATTTGTATTTGACAGGTTTTTACAGGTTTTTGATGTAAATTTTTGCTTTTTCAAGAAATATAATAGGATTTGGCTGATTTTAGCCTGGCCTCGTCTCTTCAAGAGACGAGGCCACTCCACGCCTCGTCTCTTGAAGAGACGAGGTCAGGCACTTACGACCTCGTTCTTCAAGAGACGAGGCCGTGTTGCCTATTTCTGGGATTAATTTCATCCCAGTGGTATTTTCGTAATTATTTTTAAAAATATTAATATTTTTTTCCTTTTCCCCTTTTTTTTTAAGCACCCGTATAAGAATTGCAGGCCACTGCTAGTCTTATAATCCGACCATATAAGTGATAAATTATTTGTTTACATCATTAGAAACTTCACATAGTGATTTCCGCACTTGAATATAGCATTCACTAAATGTATCAAGTGGTAAAACGTAATTGGCATTATAAAAAAATGGAAGGTGCAAACATTTCACAAATCACTTCCATGCTGGAAACAGATCAGAGAGCGGCGACTACCAAACAAAAGACAATTACAGTGGTTGGATCGGGAATTATTGCGAAACATACCTATATGCTATCTCATCTTGGATTTTTTCCAAGTTGGGAGCTTGACCGACAGTCACAAACGTCACTTGTTCAAAATCGTAGCCAAGTTTTTTCTCGATAACTTGCTTCTCAACTTGCTTCATCAGTACGGACTTACCAACACCAGAACGACCCGAAAGGCCCACAATCCTGATATTTGAATCCATCAGAGCTTTATTGATTTCTTTGAGGAGAACCTCTCTGGATTTTGTAAGATGATAGTTGGCACCGGTGTATGTGCCAGTGACTCTTCCAATGGGTGCACTTGGATATGAAATCCTTTGTCCCAACTGTGCTCTTTTCTCCTTCAACCTCTTGACTGTTCCCATAAATTCTTCTGCTTTTTTGCTTATCCGCAATCGTGTGGAAAGATTCGGGAGTGTCCCTCGGAAGCAACTTATTTTGGACATGTCGTTCATCACTAGGAGGTCCGTTGCTTCTTTAATGGCATTATCTACTTCATTGGTCCACGTATTGACGGCGTTCTCGATTATTTCAGCATTGTTTAATGCTTTCTCAACGTCATGTTGAATCATCTCTCTTGCATCCTTCAGATCTTCTAACCCTTGTTGCAAATCCTTAACATACGTCTTGTATTCTCGCACATACTTGATCTCCTTCTTCACCGCTCCAATCACTGACTGGACAAATGAATCTGCTAATGGTGTGGCAACCATTCAGCCATTCTCTTTCTCTATCTCTTCCTTTGTCTTCTTTTTTTTTTTTTTCTTTTGGGGGGGGGGGGGGGGGGGGGGGGGGGCTCGGCGGCGCGCGGCGGTGGTTTGGGTTGGGTTGGTTTTGAAACAGTGAACTTTAGTTGTAAAGGGAACTTCGAAAGAAGAAAATAAACAGGCTTTTTTTTTTTTTTTTTCACTTTTAACTTGGCGTACAATCAAAATGGAAAGATGAAGAAAACAACTTTTTCCTTTTCTTTTTCTTTCTTTGTTTTTTTTTTTTTTTTTCCCAATGAACAGAAGGAAACTTACAATCCTAATTGCAGGGGAAAACCAAACAACCTACTTGTAAAGGAAATGGATTAAGAGAATAGAAGAACTTGGAAGCCACAGCATTTTTTTTTCTTTTCCATTTGTGTGTGTGTGTGTTTTTTCTTTTTTTAGGTTGTAGTGAACAGTGGAAAGACAAATGCAGAAATTCCAATGACTTGTGATAGAAGACCTAAAAGAACAACAGACACTTCAAATAAGAAAGACACTTGTGAATTGTGATAGAATAACTAAAAGGAGCAACAGACACTTGAAATAGAAACTCAGATCAAAAAGACACGAAACAGAATTGTTTCATTTACTGTAGTTTGGAATAAGAAAGTTTCTTTAACTAGTATACTATATTTTTCGGTTGGTGCTTAGTTTCTCAGAGATGTGTTTTCAGAGAGAAGGAAGATTATATAGTGTGTTCTTCCGCAGCGGCTCATGTCTGGCTTTATAAAGACAAAGCCGAACTCGCCAACTGCATTTTGTTGACTTTCGTTAATAATATGAAGGCTTTTTAATCATTCATTAGAATATCTATAAAGACATTTTGCTGCACATAAAGACCAATCACGCCAAGTCATTGGCAGTTGGCTTATATTTATATCGCGAACGACGTTATGTGGTAAATCTTTTTTATTGGAAATGGACAGGCAACTTTTACCGACCTTTGACGATGAACAATAATGAAGGCTGTGCTCAATCATTCACCGATATGTTTTATTATATACGAGGAAGACTAATTACAGCAAGCCGTCGGCTTGTAACTATAATATGGATAATGTTACAACACTATAACAGGCATGTTTATGATCCATGTTTTTCGGGGGAAATCATTATTTAAGTTCTGTTTTTGTTTTTGTTTTTCCCTTAGTTATTATAATAAAGATTTTTATCATATGAAACAAATCTTAAAATATTTGTTTAAGGTTCTGCTAAAAAATTTTCAAAAGTATTTTGGCGCTCCGTAATGCGGAGTACGCAAGTAAACATATAAGTGGTGATTGAGACTCAAGCTTGGCGCTTGGTATCGACCTAAGGAGTTACACAAGGATCTTCTCTTACCTTGTTGACAATAACATTTTAGTAAAATATACAACAAGATTGACATATATCTTGTTCAGAGTTTCATTAGTGCAATCAAACTTGTGGCACTTAAGGCATAAGTAAAGTTGTGCCACTAGTTTAACCCATCCATATCATAATCTTTTCTCACAAGGATAAGACGAGAATAGAATTCATGTTGTATTGTGCTCTCATAGCAGGAGTAGGCAAATGGATATCACCACGTAGCTAGGGTGAAGAAGGTGGGGATGGAAGGGGTGTATAGTCCTAATAATGACATTTTGTATTTTTTTTTTTTTTTTGCTACAATGACGTGAAGTTTCAACACCTTCCATAATTTATACTAAATATGTGTTATAAAACAATTCAAGGTTGAAGTGAGTAACGAAATTTGCTAAGAATGGAAGTGCTCACATCCTCTGAGTAACTTATAGACATGGACACATTGTTTAGAAGGGAAAAAAAAAATAGGAATAGCAATGTAGCCACATAAGCTGGCAATGTGAGCACGTTGGCTGATGACATAGGCATATTGTCTAGCAATGCCGCCACGTTTTTTTTTTTAATTCTTAAAAGAATTGGTGATGTGGCCATGTTAGTTGTTGATGTAGCCACCTTACCTTGGGTGACATGGGCATGTCTAATTATTGCCACACATGCTAATTCATTCGATTAAAAGTTTTTTTTCTCACAATCCACTTCTATAAAAGCTTCCTAAGTAATAATACTCACTTTAACCTCAAAAAGGCTAGCAATTGTTAAAATGAATTATATCAAATATGATTTTGATGAGTGCAAAAGTTATGCTTTTTTATGGATATTATAAAGAAAACATCAAATATAGAAAATATGCCATGTGTGAGTTTATGTAACGTATGTTGCAAGCTCACACCAGCAAGCCGGTGCATATGGGACTGATAAGCTGATCAAATATTTTCAAAAATTGAGCCCAAAAGTTGAGAAAAAACACATGGCACGAAGAGAACTTGGTAGGGAGCGACATTTGTTTTGCTCACATTGGCAAGCCGATCTAGTGACTTACAAAGGTAAAGCTATCGAACCCTAAACTTGAGGTACAACCAGGGTTCGACAAAGAAAGTTTATGGTGCAACTTTTAAAGACCATACACCTACGAGTCGGTCCTTTACTAAATTTAACCATTGTGCGCTTTTATTATAGCCGTCTAATGAACAATATCCCTAATGGGCATTTAAGTTTTTTTAAAGTTACAAATACTTCTTGACTTGAGATTTAAAAAAAAAAAAAAAAACTTCTGAAAGCTCTTGAGAGCCTTTTATTTGCAAACAACCAAACAAGTTTTTTATTTTTTTCTTGTTCTTGTTTGTTATTTGTATATTTAAGAGAGAGAAAATGTTCTAATGCTCTGTTCTAAAATTTGTAAATCTAGAAAAGCATCTAAGAATGATGAAATATATTATTTCCAAAAGTGTAATTTGTGTATTTGCTCAGCTTGAGCTTGGTTTTATGGTGTTTAATAAAAGTGGTTATGAAGTCCTTGCTAGTGGACCATGCAAAGTAAAAGTGGGTCAAACTCCACATTAAATCTTAGCTTATCTTCTCTATCCATATTCATTTTATATTACAAAATATATTTGTCTTTGCTTATGCAATATTTTCATGAACTCAACAAATTCAACTGTTGAAGTTGAGTATGTAGTAGCTAGTAGTTGTTGTGCATAAATTTTATGGATGAAATAAACATTACCTGATTATGGTTTAAATTTTGAAAGTGTTCCAATTCATTGTGATAATATAAGTGCTACAAATTTAGCAAAAAAATCTTATTCAATACTCAAAGACTAAGCATGTCAAAATTAGACATCATTTCATTTGAGATCATGTTCAAAATAAAGATATAAGCTTGGAATTTGTTGATACAAGCAATCAACTCATTGATAATTTTACAAAATCCTTGAGTGATGATCGTTTTTACACCTTGCATAGTGAATTGGGCATGATCAAGCAAGATGAGTACTAAATATTTTTGAAGTCAAGTTAATCAAGAACCTATTGTTGGTATAAACTAGCTGTTGAATACAATACATGCTTGTTTGTCTAATATATGTGTGATTTGATCTACTTAAAATTTGTTCTGCCTTCTAGATATTGCATGTCTATCACAAACCGGCCCGCCCGTCTCCCTTACATCTGTCGAGCACTCGACATAAGGCCGATTTACTATGTTTTTTATCAATACGTTACATCGGTTCGCCAATAGATTTAGGATTGGCTTGCTAGTTAGTGTTCGAGGCTCCATCGAGGGCTTAACCTAACCCTTGATCGATTATGAGCTTTGTTTTTTTTTTTTCAAATTTTGTATAGGATCAGCTTGCTAGTAGCTTCTTTTGCATGCATATAATATATATATATATATATATTGTTTCTCTCTCTCTTTTGTCGTTTCTCCCTTTGCTTCTCTCTCTATCGTGCTTCTCTCTCTCTCTTTCTCCTTAAAAATTCTCTCTCCCCACTATCTCTCTCGCCACCACCTCTTTACCCGCCCCTACCCTACCATCTCCGACATCCTCTATCCCTCTTCTCTCCTCTTTTCTCTCTCTATAACTCAATATTTTCTCTCTCCTTCTCTCTCTTCTCGATTGTTCTTTTTCACTGTCTTCTGTCTGATTTCACCATGCCACCAAGGATAACACAGGGTTGTGTACCACCTACTCCATCAGCATATGATGGGTTTTTGTTCCCATCACCGAAGCATTTAGATAGGTATTCTCTTTTTCATGAACTTCCTCTGGATATAGGTAGGAACGATAATGTTGATATTCTCTAGTTTTTTAGAATTCCTCATATGTCTAGAGTAACTAAAAATAATATTCTAGAATCCATGTCTTTTCCTTCTTAAATCAATGAAGAATTTTTTAGACTATTTTATTACAATTTATCTTATTATCTAGAGGAAGATGGGAGTCTGGGTATTGGAATAGAATATGGGTTTAATAGTTCTAGTTTTATGCGACCCATGCTATATACCTACTTATATGGAAGGAAACTAGAGATCTCCTACTCTGATACTTGCAGTTTTATTAAGGTTGAGGATGGTGGAGTTAGGATCCTCGACACCTTTGATGGGGCTCAGTATTATGAAGAGCTATTCACTATAATCTGATATGCATCCCAATTGGCGCGAACCGCGCAATTTGTATTCTTCCAGACTGTCCCTTAGGCATTGGGTTCTACATTAGTTTCTGATAAATAATTATGTGCCACTTAAGGGACAACAGACTACAGTTACTCAGTAGGTTTTGTGGCTTATGGTCCACATTATAAGAGGTGATCAAATCTACTTCATTGATTTAATGTTTATGACCTTCAAGAACGTAACCAATAAGCTTACTTAGGCTGTTTGAGAGGCAGCAAGTTGATTACCCAGTTGCTCAAGAACAAGGGTGCTAAGTTTTGCATAGAGACTCAAGCTGTTTAGGTCCCTACATTTTCTTTCAATGCAATCAGTTCAAGTACATGGAAGAGGCACAACGGACGATGGGTAAGGAAGAAGCTTTAGAGCCTTTGGTTAGTAGAGGCGCATTACTTCTTGGTTATAGCATGGACATAGATTCTAATGAGGAGGATCAGCCTCCAGCTCCACCTCTTAATTTATCTGCTCCTAATATTTCTACTTCATCATGGTAGCAGCTTAGAGAGCATGTGGACTCTCAATTTGATACAATTAAGACCCAAATTTCAAATCTTAGCTCAGATTTTCAAACCTTCATGGATCACTTCTATTCCAATCATCCTTACCTCCACCTCCTTCTTACTCTTGTTATTTGTTTATTAATGTTTTCATGTATAAATCTCTCTATTGAACTGAGTATATGAACTTTTATGTATCATATCTGCCTACTTTTCTATTATATATAGTCTTTTGATGAGGTTAATGGGGGAGAAGTATATACAAAAATTTAAACAATGAGACAATATGTGCAAACATTGGATGTTTATGGGGGAGAAAATTTGTATGCTTAGTAACCTTGATCTTGCTTCTCAATCTAATGCTATTATTGCAAAAATACAGGTGTAAACCCTGAATTTTTTCACATAAATAGAAATAGATAGAAATATAAAAATAGAAAATAGAATGTTAATATAGGACTCAACCAAGACTTTAGAATAAAACCACAAGTAATAATGAGTCTATATATAATTTCAAACCCTAAAAAAAAGTTCTATAACTAATAACAGATAGTGAAAATAGATTTTCATAACCAGCATCGAAAACTCAAAGTATAGAAATAATTTAAATAATATTTCAAGTGTATTAGAAAGTAAATAAACAATAAAGCTTATAGTTAGAAAAAAATAATTTAAGGATGAACCGTTAAGATTATAAATACACAATAAGAACAAAAACAGATCCATAACTCACAATATAGACTCCAAATAAATATTTGAATCATACCATTGATCTAATTAGTAATTCTAAAGTTATTAGAGACTGAAATAAAAATTAGCCTATTAGGATTTGAAAACCTAATTAGGTGAGATAAAATCCTAAAAATAATTAAATGAGTAAACTTAAACCCAAAGTTGAACTCAATAATAACCTAGAAAATTTATGGAAGCTTTAAATAAATTTTGGAGACAAAACTTTTACATAACTATCATATTTGCACCTGTTTAACTTAATAAACTACCTTAAATTTTAGATAATTACTTAACTAAATAATATAATAATAATTTTCTCCCTTTCCGGTGCAATTTGGCAAAGATTTGTGGTTAAGATTTTATAGATTTTCCCCAGCCGAAAACTTCATACAACTTGCCCAAGAAAATTACCATGAAGTAAATAATTCAACATAGGATAGCCAACCAAAACTATCCAACTCAAGCTCTCATTAAATGTAGCAAATACACATACTAATATAAGGAATTCGTGGAGACTTGAGCCAAAATTTGTTGCAAGTTGCTGTTGTTCCTTTCTCCTTCTATATGGGTGTGTGTGTGTGTGTGTATATATATATATATAACTTCATAATTGGCAAAAGAACAAAGCATTAACTTACATAAAACCACAACTTTGGCAGCCATTAAATTCCTTTAACAATAGCCCAAATTTGTCCATCCTCCTCACCATGTAACACTTACAAATATAAACACATAGAGTAGCCATACAAGCTTAGAAAGGAGCAAAGAAAGGTAATGTAAATTCATTCTTAGTTAGTTGTATATTAAAACCTAGCCTAAATAATGTTACCGTTAACCTTAGGTTCGAATCTAGCTTTAGAGGAGAGTTTAACACCTTCAAATCTGCTAAAACAAGGTAATACCTAGTCCTAAAGCTCCATTAATATATTATGTTATATGTTAAAGTTAGAAACTAGGTTGTATGATGATGAAAAGAAGTAAAATGTACCGATATACCACGTACAATACATGTGAAGTGTAGAAAATCACTTAGGAGTAGTTCAAACACAATTATAATACACATATATTAAAAGAAAATTAAGTTTTGAATCATGGAAAATTGGAGAAGACGATGAATAGTGGCAATACTGCCTCTACGCAGGCAATGTAAGTGCTCAATGCCGGCGACGTACACGGGTAGGCCAGCAATATTGAGACAGCGTATACTGGAATAGAAGCTACGTAAAATTCATTTTTACAAAAAATAAAAGAATACCGACAACGTTGAAGCTGGCGTACATTGTAAAGATGGCAGCCTAGAGCCAGCATATGCTGATATAGAACTACATATAAAAAATAAGACTGCCGGCTAATTGGGTTTCAACGTCAACGGCGTTGGAGTCGGCGTACACGCTAAATCTCCTTGCACGAAGTCTATTTTATATAGAAAAATTATTATATAATAATAATAATAAAAAAATAATAATATGTATATAAACAAAAACATATTTTACTAATTAAAAAAAGACAAATATTTAAAATAATAATAAAATTAATAAAATTAAGTTTAATATTTGAGAAGTACTAAACTCTAAAAACTATAAGAAAATATTATTGTTTTAGGCAACAATAATTGTTAAATACTTGTTTCATAGATAAATATAAAGAATAGAAATCTAAATAAGTTAAAATTACGAATAATGTAATTTCTAAAAATGACAAGATAATTATATGAAGTAGATTAAGTAAAACACAACGAAACTAAATAATAAAAAATAAACACTATTTACCATAATAGATTAACTAAAGAACGATATAAAGGTAGTGATAATAATAATGATAAAATATTAAACTACTAAATACAAATTTTACAACTACCCAATAAAAATATATAAATATCAAACAAGATCAAGAAAAGTAAAATGAAAATAAAATATTAAATAATAATTGTTATCATAAGGCCATTAAAAGACCAATATAGTAATAGAAACAAGACCAAATACCAATATAGGACACTTAGATACTCATAGGAGTTTTATTATACAATTTATGTTGTATTGATGAATATATTTATTCATCTTAATAGGTGACCTTGATACTTGTGAGGATTTTCCCATTAATTATTATGATTAGTTAGTATGAGCAGGTGAATAACTCAAACTTATTACATTATTTGTGCTTGTAGCTTAGCTGTATCTTAAACGAAAGATAAGAACAAGATTTTGTTGAACGAATTTATGAGAGTTGTATGTTGTATGAATTGTTTGTTGCTAAACTACTTTAATAATAGTGATAACAGAATTCTGTATGAATTCATTTATTTTATAGCATATTGATTGCCTGTAAAATGATTAATCACCCTAAACTTGATTAAAAACTATTGGTACCATAAATGAAATGAGCATGCATTATACGATTTGCATAAGCAGTATTTGAGTAAGTGGTAGCCTACTATGTATTAGTATTTCGATTCTCTGGTAATGCTTGGTTTTTTGTAGGCAAAGAGGCTATTGGTTCTACGTAAGATTACCTTTACTCTATTGTACCAAAGAAACTTAATGGTAAATGAAGGATGCCGATTATGGTAATGTTTTGAAATAATTGACACTTAGCAGAGTTTCTAAGGCTAAAAACAGGAAATGAGAGTTAAGATATGATTAATTTAAAGTGATAATTAAAGTGAGTATTGTTGTTTTCCCGTATGCTTAGTTTCTCCTTTATAGGTGTGCCATAGTATTGTGTTCCTTCAACCCTAATGAGAGGGTGTAAATCTCCATCTTGCGTTGGATTTTGAGTTATCCAGGCTTGTATTTGTGCATATGCTTGATTGATGCATTTCATAGGATTGTTAATAATTTTTTGATATGTGGTAAGTTCTGATTATTTACTGAGCCTATGTTCGCTCACTTCTAAAGAATTTTAGTTTACATTATGATCGTAGCTAGTTACATCTAAGAATGGCCCCATAAGCTTAGAGTTACATACTTATGGGTCAAATTGGGATAAGTTGTTTTCTATTATTCCTAATATAGATTAGTTAATATTATGGTTTTCAATTAGTTTTTGAGATTTATGGAAAGATTATATGGTCGTAATATCTTTATGACACCCTTTACTTGTGATGATAGTTATTTACTAATTTACGTCTTACATGTATTTGTCATTTTTT
>JAMXBD010005232.1:0-21409 GCA_024138025.1 Combretum micranthum
ATTTTTATAATTTCAACTATATATTAATACACCTGAGCAGCAATTTAAGTATTAACTTTAAATGGTATATTTGAATTAGCTATATCGTTATTGCATTGCGTAGAACTAAGGAGAATCTATACAAATCATTACAACTTTTGCAGTTCCAATAAAGGCTTAAAACTGTTACATTGTTATGCATTAGAATGAAAATATAGGCCATGAAAGGGTGAAGTGGTGCGGGGAACATGGGTTTAATTAAGTAATTGCTTCGTCAAAAGTTATTATAATATTTATAATATTAAATATCTATAAATAACAATTTAATATCAACTTTATTTCTTTTTTAAAAATGGAATTCCATTCCAAACTTATTCAAGTGATTGAGTAGTAATTCCCTGGATGTTTTAACTGTCACATTTCCTGAACAGATGGCTATTTTGATAGTGGTCCACAAAATCGAGTTTCTAATTGGAGCCATAATCCCAGCCTAGTAGAACATGTGGTAAAGATGCCTTCGCCACCCAACTCCAGCCGCAACCCATCCGCAAACTGGCCACCTCAAATGCCACCCGCACCCCCACTAAGCAGCGGTGAGGTGAGCTCAAATTTCTCCGGTCCACATGGTCCTTTAATGCCCCCACCACCACCCACTTTCGCCATGGGGTTCTCCAAGAGCTCATTCACTTATGAAGAGCTAGCAACTGCAACGGGAGGTTTTAACCAAGCTAATCTTTTGGGACAAGGTGGTTATGGTTACGTTTACAAAGGTGTGCTGCCAAATGGGAAGGAAATAGCCGTGAAGTGCTTGAAGTCCGGAAGCGGTCAAGGGGATAAAGAGTTCCAAGCAGAGGTTGAGATCATCAGCCGCGTGCACCACCGCCACTTGGTGTCTCTAGTGGGCTATTGTATGGCTGAAACTCAACGTGTTCTCATTTATGAGTTCATGCCTAACAATACATTGGATTATCATCTACATGGTATGCCTTTTTTTTTCATATTATTGATCTTTAGAGATTCTTGATGATGAAGCTGTTTTTAAATTGTTTTTAACTTAATGGTTTTGCTGATTTGGATTTGGACTGGAAAATTTTTACAGGGCAGGATAGACCTGTCATGGAGTGCCGATCAGGCTACGTATTGCATGGGTGCTGCTAGAGGATTGGCTTACCTGCATGAAGATTGTATGTGCTTTTAAACTATTGCTGGTGTCATAAACTTGGAAAAAAAAAAATAAATAAAGAAAATAAAAAAGGATAAGACATCTATCTTAGCAATATCTCCATTTTAGGTGTATCATATAAGATCACGGTAGCACGGCGATTCCATATATGGTCCCACTTTCTTACGTGTCACATGCTTAATAAGGATGTATGTTGCAACTAATGCCTAATGAATGTGTTTTATTATCAATTTGATATAATTTTAAACATTGATATTATATTATTATCATATAAATTTCAAGAGTTGATAAAATAATGCCCAATGGTTTTGTTTAAAAAAAATAAACCAAAGAAAGAAAATGGAAACCTTTTATATCATTATTATAAATATTTTTCCGCCATATTAAACCACCGCTAGAAGCCATTTATTGCATCATCATTTGTCATTAATTAAGCTATTTTATTGGTAAGAGCGACATATAGGATTTTCTTAGGATAATATTTGATAATCTTAAATATTTAATTATAACAAATAACGATAAGGATTCAGAGAACCATTTTAATGAAGAAATGCACCTTAAGACGAAACAAATATTTTAAGTGCTTTGTGTTAACTTTGAGTAAATATGATAATTCTTTACCCTCTCTAATAGATCGTTCTGAATCTATAATTTTTTCAGGTCACCCTCGCATCATCCACCGAGATATTAAGGCTGCAAATATCCTTTTAGATTTCAATTTTGAAGCGAAGGTATGGACATCATAATTTCATGATGGATTTGTTTGTCAAATAAAGGAACCAAGTATTAAGTAATGTTTTGGAACCTTGGATCAGGTATCTGACTTTGGGTTGGCTAAGCTCTCTTCAGACAATAACACACATGTTTCAACAAGAATTATGGGAACATTTGGGTAAGGAATGCATTAATTTCTTGTGCACTTTGTCACTCCAATTGTGCATAAGTTACGCACCACTTGTATACACACATAGTACTAATACATTAAATCAAATGGATGCAATTCAAAGATTCAATTTGTAACCCATTAGCTGCTTGTTGCTAAAATTTCTAGTGAAGAGTTTTTAAAATAACTATCATGTGTGATTTAAAAATACGATTATATATCAAATAATAATTGGTACTTACTTATTATGTGTTACACACCACATGTATTACCATTAAAGTCTTTCTTATATATATTGTTGAGAGTGGATTCGCAAAATCCCATGCAGGTACTTGGCTCCAGAATATGCAGCAAGCGGAAAGCTGACAGACAAATCTGATGTTTTCTCTTTTGGAGTGATGCTCCTTGAGCTGATTACAGGAAAGCGTCCAGGGGAGTTGACAGGAGACATGGAGGATAGTCTAGTTGATTGGTTTGTATATATATATATATAGTTGTATCATTATAAAATAAATCTATATTATTCTTGTTCATTTTATTATAAACTCATGAATGCATAACATTGATCTGATGAGAAGTCTTATTCAAGCAATAATAATATTGCTTCACCTATGTTTTGGCTGGATCAGGCAAGACCTACTATTACTAGAGCATTGGAAGAGAAAAATTTCAGACGGCTAGCGGATCCCAGATTAGGAAATCATTATGATCCATATGAGATGGAACGTATGGTAACTTGTGCTGGTGCCTGCATCAGACATTCTTCGAAAAGACGGCCAAAAATGAGCCAGGTACTTTTCTTTTACAACGTGCATATGTATCTTTAGGAAAAAGGTAAATTACATTGAGGAAAACTTTAAAAATTGATACGGGAAATCTTGGCTTTTTTTTTTTTTATAATATAATTATATAGTATGATCGAATGTAAGACTAATTTGGTAACGGATAAATGACAGATTGTTCATGCACTGGAAGGAGATGGGTCACTAGACGACTTGAATGAGTGGGTGAGAGCAAACCCGAGCTCGGTGTTTGGTAGCAGCAGTGCCGACTATAGCTCGGGTGGCTCAAATAACAGCGGCGAGAATAAATTCTCCGGCATCATCAATGGCGATCAAGACCGGTAACAATAATTCTCCTCGTCAAGCACGACAACGTCGATGGAAATAAGGAAAGATGATCAAACTCATGTACACAGGCCATGATGAGATTTTTAAAAGATGGTTATGATCTTTTCTGGTCTCTGCAGTCCAGGGACTAGCTGTCTGTCTTGGGTAACTTTGTATATGCTGAACCCATTAGACCATGATGAAATTTGCGTAATTGTTCTTTTTATGTGTCACATCATTATCATCCTTTTTAGCATTCTTGGTTTAGAACAATTTTTAAATTACAGTTCCGTATTATTTTTCAGCTGTAATATGACTCGGTAACTTTCTGGTCTTTCTAAAGTAGAATGTCATTAAATTTGTTTAGGTAGGAATGTAGAAATCTCCACTGTTCTATATATATTTTTTATTTTTATTTCCTTGGCTCCATCGGTGAGATATTATCGAAACCTTTGAAACTGAACTTTTGCTGGTGCTTCGCGATCGAAATAAGACTAATCAATCAAATGATATGAAGCCATCTCTTTATTTTATCAGAAAAAAAAAAAAATATGGACGACTTGTCGACATTTCTATCAACTTAATGATAAACCAAGGTCCCAGCAGGATCACCAGAGAAATGCTATATCTAAAAAATTTAAAAAAAAAAAAGGAATCATAATGCGGAAATGAAAGATAAAACTTAAATTATAGATCAATTAGCCCTCTTGATGGCTTGTTTAAGAATGAAAAAGAGAATTGAGATTAAAGATGGAGATTTTTAAAAGGTTTTTGGCCGAAATTGGGTTGGATTGTTCCATTTTGTCCCGAAATGGGACGGGTTGAAAAATATTCGGGGGTGGGGTTGGTGTAGGCGCTGTCTATTAGTTTGGTTCGGGGGGAAGGCGCCGTTACGTTGCGGGCAAATTAAAAACCCGAACTCCCTCTCCCAGCCCATCTTCTTCTCCTCTTCCTTCCACTCTCTCTTCCTCTCTTCCTCTCATTCTCTCCTCGCCGACAGCACCTCTTCCCCCACCAAATCTCCATTTTCGGCTGATTTTTGCGCGGATTAAGCTCTCCAATCTCAGGTAAGGTCTTCATTTATCAATGTAGTGTAATTTTTTTTACAATTTCGGTGTAAAATCATGAAAAATGGACTTGTATGTGATTGTATAATTTTGTCAGATCTGGATGTTTTAGCGGATGATTCTGAGTTATGATGTATGTAGAGTAGTATATAGTGTATATGTGAAATTTGCGGAATTGCATTGGCTAATCTAGGGAGTTTTCATGGAGAATTTTTTCATGCATATAAGGTGTTCGATGAAATGCTTCAATAGCTTAAGTTGATGATTATGATGTTTACATTTACATGAGTAATAAGGAATGTGATTATACGAGTTTGTTTATTTTGAGTGAATGATGTAGATCGATAAAGTGGTGTACGAGTAGTGTATGCGAATGATTAAAAGTGGTGTAGAGTATTGATGGGAAGTGGTTTTGAGTGGTGAAGTGGTATAGGTGAAGTGGTGTAAAAGATATTGATTTGTGAACTCATGTTGTTGAATTAAAATGTGAGTGTTGTTTGAAGTGTTGTGTTAACATTTTAGTTTGCTGTCGATAGGTTTTGGAATGGCTAATTCTGTAAGGTTCATTGTTTATGCTATGGCACATAGTGATGGAAATTATGGGCCACAATATGATAGGCCGCCCATCGGGAAAGTGAAGGTTAGGGTAATGCCAACTTCGAAAATTTTAAGGCAATCATTTGTGCAAGATAGGTGTGGATTATAATCATAGTGATGTGGAGATAATACACAAACACACATTATATGAGTCATGGGGTTGTGTATATGTTAATGCCAATTATAGATGATGACAGTTTTGAGGATCTGATTTCGCTTGTTGTTGAGTTGGGTGCTAGGCTAATTCAGAAAAATTTGGAAGGTCACTGATCGAGCTGCGACTACTGAAAATGTAGGTCATGCTCCATATGAGTTGAATGAACAACATGGTAACATGTTTGGTGGGCAGCAGTTTCAATTTCAGCTTGGTTCGTCTTCGAATATTCGCTCACAGAATGAAGGAGCTGTGCAGCTTCGCCCATGCATTGTGAACAATATGAACCCATGCTATTTGATGAGACACTGTCAGAATTTGAGAATATAGAGCACAGGAAGTAGCACCAGTGTTTGCTACCAGGATAGAAGATTAGCACTCTGATGGTGGTTTTAATGTGGATGAAAATGGTGATACAATCGAAGATGAGGTAGACGAGAGGATGATAATATACAGTAGAGAAGAAGTTCAAAGGGAAAACGTTGCAGGTGCTGCTGGCCCACATAGTTCACTGCCACGAGATTTAATGTCAAGTCAGGCTTCGGTAAGAGACTCAATTCCCTATTTCAATGTAGGTGGAGGTGGTGATGGCTATGTGACATTTGAAGATGAAATGGATGCTATGTCTGCAAATATTTGTGATAGCCAAGAATTAGTTAAGGGTATGATGTTCAAGACAAAGGATGATCTAATTGAGATGTGAAAGCTGCTCACATTAGAACACACTGCAACTTCCGAGTTGATGAGTCTAAGAAAAATCTATGGATCGCTCATTGCAGTAAAAGTGATCAAGGTTGTCCTGGCGGATACGGGCTTGTTGAAAAAACTAGAAGGACTTTTTGTAATCACCAAGCTTGATGGTCCCCATTCTTGCACTAATCCGTTACTTGGACAGGACCATTCATAGATCTCGAATATCCTAGCTCGAGAGTTTATCAGTTTTGTCCAGAAAAATCCAGATTGCAAAGCAAAGGAGCTCGAGTCTCACTGTTTGACAGTATATGGGTATATGGTTTCTCGTAGAAGGATTTGGAAGGAAAGAAAAAAGCAATTGCTATGGTTTATGGTGACTGGGTCAAATCTTACAATGAACTTCCAAAGCTTTTCAATGCAATCAAGTCAAGTAATCCGGGGTCGATAGTACAGTGGGGGTGGACAAGATCACCTATACCCGATGAGGCGCATTTTAATTGGTTTTCTGGAGCTTTGGTCCTTGCGTTGAGGCCTTTAAGCATTATAGGCTGTTATTTGTATTGATGGTACGTTTCATACGGCAAATACAAGCATGTGTTGCTCGTGGCATGTGGTGTAGATGGAGACAACCACATCTTACCATTAGCGTTCTGTCTAGCTCCATTGAGTCTAAAGAAGCATGGTCATGGTTTTTGAGGAAGTTGAAACGAGGAGTTATAGGACACGGGGAGAAGAGACTGTATGCATCATCTCGATAGAGGGCAGGTATTATTGGGGCTGTTGCGGATGAATCAAATGGGGCAACCTCCCTTTGCGGTGCATCGATTTTGCATACGGCATATTGCCAGCAATTTCAACAAAGTTTATAAGAATCAAAGGTGCAAAAACTTAGTGACATATGTACATTTCAGGCTCAGGCGCGAAAATTCGAGAAGTCTATGGAGCTTGTGAAGAATATTGACGAAGAAGCAATAGAGTGGTTCAATCAAGTACAATCAAATGGAGATATGATCTTACCTAAGATCTTGACACTAGCATTTGGATGACTTTACCGTTTTGGGTACATGACTACAAACATGGCAAAAACATACAATTCTGTCATCAAGGAGCCAGAGGATTACCTGTATGTGGGCTGGTGAAAAAAATCTTTTATAACTGTGTCATGTATTGGGTAGATGGAGCCAGGCCCCTTTGACGATTCCATACTGAAATAGCCAAGAAATTCCTAATTTTATTTTATGAATGAATTGTTGAATTATGCATGATAAATATATGTTGATGGTTAATTTAAATTTTGATGAACTATGTGATATGTGAATGTGTAGAATTATTTAAATATGTTAGATTAATTATTTATTGAGTTTGTAAAATATTAATATGCCTTAAAGTGTGTTATTTGTGCTTAGAAATAAATGGAATGTATGCATATGAAAGCCCCTAAGTAGCAGAAAATTTGAGTAAAAAATAGAGCCAATAAAACCCCTTTTTAATGCCTTAAAACAAAGCCATTTAATTAAGTAAAACAAGTTAAATTAATTAACCCAAAACAAAGTCATTAAGCCTTTAATGCCCTCATGCCCTTAAAGTCAAAATAGGATAAGTTTAAACTTTTTAACTTCAAAAATTCGGCCAAAAATTTCAGACCAAGCCAAAAACCCTCCATTTGCCCTAAACTCATTCCTCTCTTCATCAAAAGAGCTCCCAAGGTGACCCCTAAGTTGAAGTTTGATTTTCTACAATTCTCACCATCAAAAGCTTGATCTAGAGTCCTTAAACCGAGCATAGAAGTCCAAGTGGTAAGTGTGTTCTCAATTTTTCATTTTCATGCTTATATGTGTTCTTGATGATATTTTGTTTATGAATTCGTGACTCATGTGGTATGGATATTATATGAAGTGTAATAGGACTAGATTGGTTAGTTTTATGTGCTTAGGATGAGTTTTGAAGTGTTGGAAGTGTTGGTGAATGCATGTGGTTGGATGACCTAATATTGAAGAAGATGATGAATAGTGATTTGGAGTTGATGAAGTTTTGGAGGTGTTTGGTGTTGTTTGAATGATGGGATGATCATATAACAAGTTTTGGAAACTTTAGAATGAGTTTAAAGAATTTTAAGAAGTGTAAAATGCATTTTGAAAACAGGGGATTTCGTCATTTTTTTTCGCTCCAGTGTACACAGCCTGTGTACATGGTCGTGTAGGCCTTGAAATTCTTAAAGTTGCTCTCGGGTCATTTTTTTTACCCAACACGGCCTCCATACACGGGCCGTGTACCCGGTCGTGTAGACTTCCCCTGTTTCGCAGCTCTTTGTATTTTAGCCGTAACTTTTTCATCCGATCTCCGATTGAGGTGATTTAAGTTGCGTTGGAAAGCTAAGGAAAAGATCTAAAACTTTCATGTTTTAAGATTTTACAAATTACAAAAGTATCAGTTCTTAAATTTCAATTCTTTCCAGCTGATACGCTTTCCAACAAAGTTTAAAACTTATTGTTGTTTACTAAAAGTTGTTCAAAGCTTGATAAATGGTCATTTAAGTATTTGTTGGGTATTGTATGATAATATATGATATCTAAATGCTATGTGAGGATGTTATAATAATTTATTTGAATTTCTTTGGATGATTATACTTGAACTAAGTGTGAGTTGTAATTACTTCTTTTACAGTGATTGATTCCCTTTCGATTATCCCTATTAACTCCCGAGCTAATACAGGTACGCAGTAACCTGCTTGTCTCTGTTAGGATAGGCATTTATAAAACTTAAATATATAATAAGAAAACTTAAAATGTGATTGTTGCTTGTGTTTTATGCCGTTAAAATCCAATTCCTACGCCAGGTCATGTATGAACCTAACGGCGACCCCTCATAGTTTGATGAGTTTGGGATGGAAGTTGGTATCTGGTTCGGGGAGCGGCACCTTGCTCAGTTTGAGCACGATAGATCTAGGCGCTTAGGCCACTCCTGTCATTTGAGATGACTTTCATTAAGTGGTACGGCGGGTAGTCGACGGGGGGTATAGATCGGTGAAAATTTATTTAAACTTGGTAGGAAGTACCATAGTTTAGTTCAAACGTTTATGAGAACGGGTGAACTATATTTTATGATATGGACTGAGTATAAATAAAGCTAAGTAACGGCTATTAACCCTGGAGGAAGCTACTTTTCTCTTTGACTTAACGATATCTAGGACGGTATGAGTACCCGAACTACTTATATCAACCCCCTGAGCGTCCGAGTGTTACTCAGGTCCCCTCGCGATCCCTGTTGTCCGGAGTTTGAATACTCCCGTGTTGATTGATTAATTAAAGATTAAAGAATAATTGAATGGATGTTGCATATTGCATTTAGAATAAGCTTGTGTGCTTCATCTCGCTTTTGTATTCGTTGCTGTGTACTGGGCCTCTGGCTCATTCTTTTAACAATTTCAGGTGATGACCTGGACGAGTCCTATGCGAGCATGGGTTATGGCTCCGATTTTGAGGACTTCTTGGAGGAATATGAGGACTAGAGTTTGACCAGGACTGGATGGAACCATTCTTTTTGTAATAGACTAGATAGTTAGTTAGAATGGATGTTTGTAAAGCTTTGTTAAGCTTTATATTTTGTTATTTTGTTTAAGGCTTGTAAGAAGCCTGTGGATGTAATATATGTATGTATATATCTAGCTTGATCTGCCTTTGTTTGAAGTTGTGTATATATATGTTAATATGTTTTGAAAAGCTACTAAGTAATTATTTCTCAAAATGATTTATTCCTTAAGATTAGGTGAACAATTCATCAAACAATCCTTTTAAGACAACCTTGCATATAATTCTGCAGATTATATGCGGTTGGGGAACTGCTATTGCTTATTTCAACTAGGGGTAATAGCGGGTCCTTACAGTTGGTATCAGAGCATAGTTTGATTAATTGTTTGCCTAATTAAAATGATTTGTTTGCGACTTGACTTAGACACAAATAGGTAGAATAGGATGAGCATAGTTGCTAAGTTGCTTGAATGCTTGTGTTTGTTTGTTTTCTTGAATGTTTTGTGCTTATTGCTTGCCTTATTGCTTGACGGATTGTTTGTTATGATGTGTGATTGTGAATGCTAATTAATAGGTTGAATGTGTGACTTGAATGCATATACCTGTATGTGTGTTGAATGTATTGTGTATGGCTATGAAGATGGACAGGTTAAGAAGATCTACTAGACAGCAATCAGATAGGGAAAGCATGCCACCGCCACAGTCTTCATCTACATCTGCTCCTACATCATCTTCTACCCCAAGTAATGAGACCACTCCATCTCCAGCATCGGCTTCTGCTTCTCAGATTCCTTTACCGACTCCGATTCCGCCACCACCACCTATGCCGCCTATTCCTCCTATGCCACAGATGCCTACAGGTGATCCGAATTCCATGTATGGTATGATAAGAGACATGATGGCAATGATGCAACAATATCAAATGATGATGTACCAGCAGACACAGTACTTTGTACAGCAAGGTAATCAACCTGGGGTAAGACCGAATGAAGCACCACCTGTGAATGAACAAGCCAACCAGATCAAACTACATGACTTTAGTAAGATGGTTCCAGAGTTTGATGGTACTAGCACTGATCCGACAGTGGCTGAGAATTGGATAGAAGAATTGGAGAAGACCTTTGCAGCTAGCAGTACTCCTGAGGATAAGAAAGTGGACTTAGCAGTTTATATGATGAAGAAAGAAGCTTACAATGGTGGAGACTAGCTAGTGGAAATTTGCAACAACCCATCTCTTGGATTACATTCAAGGATACCTTCTTCACTAAGTACTTCCCGAATTCAGTACGAGAGAGGATGATTTCTGATTGGTTGAACTTGAGACAAGGAAGCAAGACCATAGATGAGTACCATGGAGAGTTTTGCAGGTTGCTACGCTTTGCTGGAGGAGATTATCGTGATGAGAGGATGAAGGTTCAGAAGTTTCAGAACGGTTTGAATGAAGAGATTCAGAATGAAGTGAAGAAGTTCGAATTGCACACTCTATCAGATTTAGTTGCCAAAGCTTTGTTGATGGAACAGATAAATAATGATAGTCGAGTTAGGAGAGCCCGAAGAGCTGCTTTCATGGGGAAGAGACCTGCTCCAGCCACATCTTATGGCGGTTATCAAGGTGTTAGCAAAGGAGGCTATTATCAAAACCGAGGAAAGAGACCTTACCTGGGAAAACAAGGAGGTCAGAAGTCAACATCTAAGGCTTCTACACCAGTGTTTGAGAAGAAATGCCCTAGATGCTATGGTCCTCATGAAGAGACAACTTGTAAGTGGACTCCCGGAGCGTGCTTCTCATGTGGTCAAGTTGGGCATAAATACACAGAGTGTCAGAATCCCAAGCTACCACCAGTGTTTTGTGCTTATTGTAAGCAAAGAGGGCATCATATTTCCAATTGCAAAGATCGACCTGATGTTAAAAAGGGAATGAATGTGGAAAAAGGGAAGACAAATGCTAGAGTTTTCACCCTACAGCAAGTTGAAGATACGCCTGCAGTAGACACCTTGGCAGGTATTCTGAATGTGTGTGATAGGAATGCTTATGTGTTGATTGATACAGGGGCGACTCATGCATGTATTTCTGAGAATTTCATGAACGATTGTAATCTTGCTTCTGAAGTGTTGAGTGATCGTGTTATGTGTGTAACTACTCCGTTAGTGATTGAAAATAGGCATCCATGTGTGTGTAAGAATGTGAATGTGATGATTTCTGATGTGAGCATGCCTATTGATATGATAGTGTTACCTTTATCTGATTTTGATGTAATATTGGGAATGAATTGGCTAAATCATTATAAGGTCACTATCGATTGTAGTAGAGCGGAGTTGAGTTTTGATTTGGATGAAGGAAGGTTTTCATATATGTTAGAGAGGTTAAGACCTAAGAGTATGAAGTTCATGGAGTTGTGGGAGAAACCGGTTATAGCAGCTATGAGTATGGAGGAAGTAGATATCAACATGGTGCCAGTTGTGAATGGGTTTGTGGATGTATTTCCTGAGAAGTTACCTGGATTACCACCTGATAGAGATATAGAGTTTGGAATCGAAATATTGCCTGGAACAGTACCTATCTCTAAAGCTCCATATAGAATGGCTCCAGCAGAGTTGAAGGAGTTGAAGATACAGTTACAAGAGTTGCAAGACTTGGGTTTTATTAGACCAAGCATATCCCCGTGGGGTGCTCCAGTGCTTTTTGTCAAGAAGAAGGATGAGAGTTTGCGTATGTGTATTGACTACAGAGAATTGAACCGGGTTACTATAAGAATAAGTATCCTTTGCCACGGATTGACGATCTGTTTGATCAATTGAAGGGAGCAACTGTGTTTTCTAAGATCGACTTGAGATCAGGATACTATCAGCTTAAGATTAAATCTCAAGACATTCAGAAGACAGCTTTCAGAACCAGATATGGACACTTCGAATTTTTAGTGATGCCTTTCGGGTTAACCAATGCACCGCTGCATTTATGGACTTGATGAATAGAGTCTTCAAGGATTATTTGGATTCATTTGTCATAGTCTTCATTGACGATATCTTGATCTATTCCCGAAGCAAAGAAGAGCATCAAGAGCATTTGAGACTTGTGTTACAAAGGCTTCGAGAGAAGAAACTATATGCCAAGTTTAACAAGTGTCAGTTTTGGTTAGAGGAGATATCTTTTCTTGGACATATTATTTCAAAAGAAGGAGTCTCAGTTGATCCAACGAAGATTGAGGCGATTCTCAAGTGGACAAGGCCTACAACGGTGAGTGAAATCAGAAGCTTTCTTGGATTAGCTGGATATTATCGAAGATTTGTGGAAGGATTCTCAAAGATTGCATCTCCATTAACCCGATTGACCCGAAAGAATGTTAGGTTTGAATGGGATGATAGATGTGAGAAGAGCTTTGAAGAGTTGAAGGAGAGATTGATATCGGCTCCTATCTTGGCGCTACCAGTCCATGGAAAGGAATTCATAGTCTTCAGTGATGCATCTATTCAAGGACTCGGTTGTGTGCTTATGCAAGACGGGAGAGTTATAGCTTATGCTTCCAGACAGTTGAAACCACATGAAAAGAATTATCCAGTACACGATTTAGAGTTAGCAGCTGTTATACTTGCACTGAAATTGTGGAGACATTATTTGTTTGGAGAGAAGTGTAAGATCTATACGGACCACAAGAGTTTAAAGTACATCTTCACACAGAAAGAACTCAATATGAGACAGAGAAGATGGCTTGAACTACTTAAGGATTATGACGTGGAGATCCTCTACCATCCCGGGAAAGCTAATGTAGTAGCGGATGCGCTTAGTAGAAAGAAACATGAAGACATTGCTACTTTGCTTTCTAGCCAAAAGGAGATCCAGATAGAGTTCATGAAGCTAGATCTTGAAGTCACTATGGAGCAAGTAGATGTGATGTTAGCTCAACTGTCTTTGCAACCAACAATTCTGGATAGAATTAAACAAGCTCAAGAGGAAGACGATGAAACCAAAGGATAAAGGATTCTATAAGGATTGGGAAAAGGAAAGAATTAAGGATTGATATGGATGGTGTTGTGAGATATGGGAATCGACTATTTGTGCCATGTGGGTTAAGAGAAGAAGTCATGAAGGAAGCCCATTCCTCTCCATATTCGATTCACCCCGGAAGTACAAAAATGTATAAGGATCTAAAAAGAAATTATTGGTGGGAAGGTTTAAAGAGGGATGTAGCTCAATATGTCTCTAAGTGTATGGTTTGTCAACAAGTAAAGATTGAACATCAACGGCCCGGAGGAGAACTTCAACCTTTGTCAGTGCCTGAATGGAAATGGGAAGACATTACCATGGATTTTGTATCGGCTTTACCACAAAACCATAACCAAGTATGAAGTTGTTTGGGTTATCGTGGATAGATTGACAAAGTCGGCTCATTTCATACCATTAAGAGTTGGAGAATCATTGGAGAAGATAGCACATACCTATATCAAAGAGATAGTGAGATTGCATGGTATTCCAAAGACGATCACTTCAGATAGGGATTCACGCTTTGTCAGCAGATTTTGGAAGAGTCTACATACTGCTTTGGGTACACAGCTTCAGTTTAGCACGGCATTTCATCCTCAGACAGACGGGCAATCTGAAAGAACGATCCAGATCTTGGAAGATATGTTAAGAGCATGTGCCTTAGACTTTGGCAATAGATGGGATACATATTTGCCACTCATAGAGTTTTCTTACAACAATAGCTTCCAAGCAACGATTCAGATGGCGCCTTATGAAGCACTGTATGGTAGGAAGTGCAGATCCCCAATACATTGGGATGAAGTTGGTGAAAGAACAGTTTTGGGTCCTGAGTTAGTACAGCAAGCGGTTGACAAGATCCGAGTGATTAAGCAGAGAATGAAGACGGCTCAAGATCGGTATAAGAGCTATGCTGACATGAGGAGAAGACCATTGGAATTCGAAGTTGGTGACCATGTATTCCTTAAGATCTCACCAACAAAAGGAGTGATTAGATTTGGGGTTAAAGGAAAGTTGAATCCAAGATATATAGGTCCATATGAAGTTTTGGAAAGAATCGGGCCATTAGCTTATCGACTAGCTTTACCCCCGAATTTGTCCGAAGTTCATGATGTGTTTCATGTGTCACAGCTCAGAAAGTGTGTATCGGATCCTGAAGCTATCGTCTCTACTCATCAACCCGAGATTCAACCCGACCTAAGCACAATTGAGAAACCTATTAAGATCTTGGACAAGATTGACAAGGTATTGAGAAAGAAAGTAATTCCTTTTGTCAAAGTTTTGTGGTCGGGTCAAAGCGAAAGAGAGGCGACTTGGGAACCCGAAGATGAGATGAGACAGAAGTATCCCGAGTTGTTTGAGCAATGATTAAGGTATGATAAGTTTCGAGGACGAAACTTTTTGAAGGAGGGGAGAATGAAATAGCCAAGAAATTCCTAATTTTATTTTATGAATGAATTGTTGAATTATGCATGATAAATATATGTTGATGGTTAATTTAAATTTTGATGAACTATGTGATATGTGAATGTGTAGAATTATTTAAATATGTTAGATTAATTATTTATTGAGTTTGTAAAATATTAATATGCCTTAAAGTGTGTTATTTGTGCTTAGAAATAAATGGAATGTATGCATATGAAAGCCCCTAAGTAGCAGAAAATTTGAGTAAAAAATAGAGCCAATAAAACCCCTTTTTAATGCCTTAAAACAAAGCCATTTAATTAAGTAAAACAAGTTAAATTAATTAACCCAAAACAAAGTCATTAAGCCTTTAATGCCCTCATGCCCTTAAAGTCAAAATAGGATAAGTTTAAACTTTTTAACTTCAAAAATTCGGCCAAAAATTTCAGACCAAGCCAAAAACCCTCCATTTGCCCTAAACTCATTCCTCTCTTCATCAAAAGAGCTCCCAAGGTGACCCCTAAGTTGAAGTTTGATTTTCTACAATTCTCACCATCAAAAGCTTGATCTAGAGTCCTTAAACCGAGCATAGAAGTCCAAGTGGTAAGTGTGTTCTCAATTTTTCATTTTCATGCTTATATGTGTTCTTGATGATATTTTGTTTATGAATTCGTGACTCATGTGGTATGGATATTATATGAAGTGTAATAGGACTAGATTGGTTAGTTTTATGTGCTTAGGATGAGTTTTGAAGTGTTGGTGAATGCATGTGGTTGGATGACCTAATATTGAAGAAGATGATGAATAGTGATTTGGAGTTGATGAAGTTTTGGAGGTGTTTGGTGTTGTTTGAATGATGGGATGATCATATAACAAGTTTTGGAAACTTTAGAATGAGTTTAAAGAATTTTAAGAAGTGTAAAATGCATTTTGAAAACAGGGGATTTCGTCATTTTTTTCGCTCCAGTGTACACAGCCTGTGTACATGGTCGTGTAGGCCTTGAAATTCTTAAAGTTGCTCTCGGGTCATTTTTTTTACCCAACACGGCCTCCATACACGGGCCGTGTACCCGGTCGTGTAGACTTCCCCTGTTTCGCAGCTCTTTGTATTTTAGCCGTAACTTTTTCATCCGATCTCCGATTGAGGTGATTTAAGTTGCGTTGGAAAGCTAAGGAAAAGATCTAAAACTTTCATGTTTTAAGATTTTACAAATTACAAAAGTATCAGTTCTTAAATTTCAATTCTTTCCAGCTGATACGCTTTCCAACAAAGTTTAAAACTTATTGTTGTTTACTAAAAGTTGTTCAAAGCTTGATAAATGGTCATTTAAGTATTTGTTGGGTATTGTATGATAATATATGATATCTAAATGCTATGTGAGGATGTTATAATAATTTATTTGAATTTCTTTGGATGATTATACTTGAACTAAGTGTGAGTTGTAATTACTTCTTTTACAGTGATTGATTCCCTTTCGATTATCCCTATTAACTCCCGAGCTAATACAGGTACGCAGTAACCTGCTTGTCTCTGTTAGGATAGGCATTTATAAAACTTAAATATATAATAAGAAAACTTAAAATGTGATTGTTGCTTGTGTTTTATGCCGTTAAAATCCAATTCCTACGCCAGGTCATGTATGAACCTAACGGCGACCCCTCATAGTTTGATGAGTTTGGGATGGAAGTTGGTATCTGGTTCGGGGAGCGGCACCTTGCTCAGTTTGAGCACGATAGATCTAGGCGCTTAGGCCACTCCTGTCATTTGAGATGACTTTCATTAAGTGGTACGGCGGGTAGTCGACGGGGGGTATAGATCGGTGAAAATTTATTTAAACTTGGTAGGAAGTACCATAGTTTAGTTCAAACGTTTATGAGAACGGGTGAACTATATTTTATGATATGGACTGAGTATAAATAAAGCTAAGTAACGGCTATTAACCCTGGAGGAAGCTACTTTTCTCTTTGACTTAACGATATCTAGGACGGTATGAGTACCCGAACTACTTATATCAACCCCCTGAGCGTCCGAGTGTTACTCAGGTCCCCTCGCGATCCCTGTTGTCCGGAGTTTGAATACTCCCGTGTTGATTGATTAATTAAAGATTAAAGAATAATTGAATGGATGTTGCATACTGCATTTAGAATAAGCTTGTGTGCTTCATCTCGCTTTTGTATTCGTTGCTGTGTACTGGGCCTCTGGCTCATTCTTTTAACAATTTCAGGTGATGACCTGGACGAGTCCTATGCGAGCATGGGTTATGGCTCCGATTTTGAGGACTTCTTGGAGGAATATGAGGACTAGAGTTTGACCAGGACTGGATGGAACCATTCTTTTTGTAATAGACTAGATAGTTAGTTAGAATGGATGTTTATAAAGCTTTGTTAAGCTTTATATTTTGTTATTTTGTTTAAGGCTTGTAAGAAGCCTGTGGATGTAATATATGTATGTATATATCTAGCTTGATCTGCCTTTGTTTGAAGTTGTGTATATATATGTTAATATGTTTTGAAAAGCTACTAAGTAATTATTTCTCAAAATGATTTATTCCTTAAGATTAGGTGAACAATTCATCAAACAATCCTTTTAAGACAACCTTGCATATTATTCTGCAGATTATATGCGGTTGGGGAACTGCTATTGCTTATTTCAACTAGGGGTAATAGCGGGTCCTTACACGTACTTTCCCAGCAGGGCAGACATCGTTCCTCAGCTGTTTGGTTAGATGAGGTACCAAATCACATACTGCACTTCCATTTTCAGCTTTGTGGATTCACAATACCAACATGGGTAATAACGTTTGATGTATTTCTTGCAGGCATCCGCTACAGCGCTCCTTGTTAGGCGCAGGGAACCGACCTCCAGGTACGACCAGGTTGGACGCCCTAGAGACAAGCGTATATTGCCTTATTTGGAGCAAGCTGGATTCATTAGTCTTGTACGTCTCCCTTACATTCAGCTTAATTGGCATCTCATTTCTGCGTTGGTGGAGAGATGGCATCCATAGACTCACACCTTCCACTTGCCTCATGGGGAGATGACCATCACGTTACAGGATATGGAGGTCCAGTTAGGACTGCCAGTACATGGTTTACTAGTAGTTGGTACCACATCCATTGCTATTGGGTGGCAGTCAGAGTGCATGAGGCTATTAGGGGCTTACCCACAGGGTGGTACATCTCGTGGAGGTCGTCTAAGCCTTATTTGGCTACGGTCACATTTTGCTCATTTACCGGATGATGCACCAAAGGAGCAGATCATAAGGCACGCTCGTGCTTACATACTGCAGCTAATGGGTGGGTGTATATTTGCAGATAAATCTGGTTCACTAGTATACTCTATGTTCCTGCCATTGTTAGAGGACTTCACTCAGGCGGGGCAGTACAGCTGGGGTAGTGCCTGCCTTAGCTGGTTATACCGTCAGCTTTATCTTGCTTCTTTCGACGATGTGGAGTAGATTGGTGGAGCGCTTGTGCTATTGCAGGTGTGGGCATGGGATCGATTTCCTGTTATAGCACCTCGAGTACGTTTTGGTCCACCATTACATGCTGCAGCACCCCTTGCTGCACGATGGTCGATCATCCGAGACACTACTCGCCACCCATCTCACGTCATCTCAGCTTATAGGGAGGCGTTTGACATGATAGGGTCTGAACAGGTATAATTCCTTTCATATTCCTAAAAGTTACATAAGTTTATTGTTTCTTTGTGTAACAAGTTTTGTTTCATGACACAGATTTTTGGCTCACTTACACAAACGACCCCCTCCATAGACTTCCACCATACTGTCGTCAGGGTATGGATGTTTGGATAGCCCGGGTCCCCTCATTTGCTTTTCATACATCGAGTGGTTTTCCCAGATCGTGTCATTCGATAGTTTGGGGTTACCAGAGAGTTCACCTGGATTAACACGTAGAGACCTACATAAGATAGATTTGAGGGGGTGGGTCGACACTAATTGAATAGTTCATCACGGTGTGTACTATGAAATATGGAATGAGAGACAGCATCGCTTGTCGATGTTGAGCTTCATTCGGGGTCGACCCTGACTACCTGCGTTGGTTTAGACGTGTCACCAGGAGATATATTAGCCATACTGGTGCTATTTGGTGGTTTGTTGAGACTAGATCTTATATTTCATTTCTCATATATAAGATATGCAATTGCGAATATCACTTCCTCCATTATTGCAGGCCGATCGATTTAGGCGGATCAGGATGACTTCTGATATAGTAGAAGTTCATTCCATTGCAGATGAGGCCATACGACTGTAGATGAGCATGGTGTTATCGACCATCTTTATCCTGAGTTTCGGTATACCGCACCTACTGAGGGTGAAGCTGCTGCAGAGGATGAGAGTGAGCATGATCAACAGCAGTACTAGACTGTTTGTCATGCTCTATCACTACCTTGATCTTCATCTACAATTGTCAGGAGACGCTATAGCACCTCATTATTGCCTTCCTACCATACTCTATACAGTGAGGTTGGCTCTTCATCTCATCAGCCTCTACCACCGCCACAGAAGAGGCGTCAAGTACCTCCACCTGATGATGCCGATATGGGTGAGGGAGTTACACAGTTATCACAGCATAGGAGACCCACCCATGCCTCCCCTGTCCCTCTACCAGATTTCAGTGCATCACCTACTGAGGAGGCTGATCCTCCTGAGCCAGCACCCGCACAACGTGGTGCACGATCCATATTGTCTAGGATCTCTAGGAGAGCACAAAGGCCCCCTAGGAGGAGATAGCGTTATATTTTCCTACTTTGTATTTACTTTTCATTTAAACTATTAAACTCATATGTATTTATGGCATGTAATTATATTTTCTTTATCTTAGTTGTGTTGTCAGTGAATGTTGCTTCTGCACGTTTCAAAGATCATTATTGATAGGTTGTACATGTCAAAATGTGTTGTGCAGGTTTGGGGTGTTGAAGTAAGTTTGCAGGATTGAGCTGTTGGATGTGTTTGTTGTTGGTGTTACAATTTTTGTGTTTTGGGTGTTCGAATTATTTCTGTGGAGTCAGGGAGATAGTATTGGTGTAATTTTTGCAGGTTGAAGATCTTTGATTCACACTTTTTTGTCTGTTTTACTGGTTATAGTTGTTTCATTTCACATTTGTTGTATATTGGGCTTTTTCTGCAAGGGAAGGGGGAGCGGGCTGGGGAATCATTGAAGGCTCCGTTCCTAACGACGCCTTCAGTATAACCACTGAAGGCGCCCTTAGGAACGGCGCCTTTGACAGCGCCTTCGCTGACCCATTTCTGGAATAGTTTTCCAGAAATTCCCATTTCGGGACAAATTTTTGCTGACCGTCCCATTTTCGGCCAAAAACCCATAGAAGGAAGTGGGACTGTGGGTTTTGGTGGGAAAGGGTTTTAGGGGGATCGCGGAGATGACGATATTAAACCCTATAACCTCTTAAACCCTTCTTCAGTCATAGATATAAACAAACAAATAAATAAATTTAATTAATTAATATAAAGAAAAGAAATGGGGTTTTGGCTTTGGAAAAGAAAAAAAATCAAAAATCAGAATTTTTTAAAAAATAAAGTCCCTGAGGTAATTAGTATTTATATTGTGTAAGAAAATTATAAAAATACCACTTGAACTATTAAATTCAGGCAACATCATTTTTTGTAAAAGATGAAGTTCTTTAAAATATGAGGTTCATGAGGAGCAGCAATACATCAATCACAACGTCCTCTAAGAAATTCCATACTTTCTCAACAAACCCCACTAGATTTTTTGATATTTTCCTGACCCTTTTCTATAAGATCGTGAGGAAAGTCGTGAGGGGAGGAAATTCGATAATCCAATACCTCTAACTTCTTCCATAAATTATACGACACAGTGCATGTTTTCTTCATTAGGGTACTCATCGTACTCTCCATTCAGAAGAATTTTCCTCTGTGACTCTTTTGCAGATATTACTAATATTCGTTAAAGTCATTATGGCTTCTAAAATAGTGGTCAAACTGATGTAGCATCTTTCAAGGAGCCGTTTAGTGCACTGTTACCTAGTGCAACTAACTGGATGATCAAAACATACATGCTCGACAAAGAGGGCTCTTCACTGTTGGAGGGTCGGCTATAAAAACCATTTATTTCATGTGACCTAGTCTCTTCAATAGACGAGATTCAACTTACTTAAATCTATAATTACTTTCATTCTAGTGGTATTTTTGTAATTCTTTTAAAAATATCAATATTAATTTCCTTTTCCCCCTCAATACAGTAGACATGATTTCAAGTAAAGTGCAAATCAACCAAGCCTAAACAAGTGAAAAGTCAAATTAACCCTCTTAAAATCAAATTATTGAAATAAGATTTACCAAAAAAAAATTAATTATGAAAATAACCACCAAACTCATATCTTGGAGATGCTAAATAAATGTACAAAAAATTTGTTGTAACTCACATTTAAAAATTATGAGTTTCAATGGTAACTAAAAAAGGTAAGTCCTAAGTGCGAGTTTGCTGGTTTATTTCTGTGATTAAGTTTGATTATCTATTGTAGTAGTAATTAATTTCAAAATGAAATTTATTTTGACAAAAAAAAGTTGTTTGTAAACTACTTGAGTAGTTTATTGAGTTGAGCTCGAACTTCGTATGTTTAGCTCGATTATTCATGCATCCAATTGAGCTAAGTCGAAAATAAAATTGATCGAATTGAAATCGAGTATAGATATTAATATTATTTAAATTAGAATTAAATTTTTTCTAATAAATCAAGCCTAAATGAGCTTAACCCAATCAAGCTCAAGCTTATGTAGTGTTACTTCAAGTGAACACGAGCTTAAAATCTTAAATTTGATATCGCTCGAGTTG
>JAMXBD010005233.1:0-21408 GCA_024138025.1 Combretum micranthum
ATCCAACGCTCCAGATTTGATCATTCAGATCAGACGGCCCAAATTTGATCAAATAATCCAACGCGCCAGATTGAAGGTCAGAGGATCAAACGGTCAGGATCAGTCAACCAGATCAACGTACCAGATCTCATCCGCTTCATCCAACGGTCCAGGTTAGTCTGTATTATTAATTATTTATTTATTTTATATTTAATTTAGGAAAATAGGAAAAAAATAATAAAAAAAATCGTAAAAAATCCAGGAAAAATTCAGAAAAATCCAGAAAAATTAGAATAATTATTTTTAATGTAAATTTACATGTTTTAACAATTTTGATATTTTGAATATTTTATGAATATGTATTTGCATATAAATTGATCTTTAATATATATTTGATGCATGAGATTTTTGTTTTTGTATTTTAATTTTGTTATGTATATTTTGAATATGTTCTGAACATATGTGATTTATTAAATTTGAAAAATAATAAATTGTAAATGAATTTTTTTAACCAAAATTGTTGTTGAATAATAAAGATAAAAAATTGTTTTTTGAGAATCATGATATTGATCAAGTTTTTTATCAAAATTTCTTCATAAATTTACTATGAAGATATTAATAAAAAATTATCTTTATAAATTTGCTATGAAGATAATACTCAAAGTTTTCAAAATTATTTTTCATAAATTGACTTTGAAAATAATTAAGTTTCAAAAATGTTTTCATAAATTTACTATGGAAATATTTATATTGTTTAATCAAAATTGATTTTCATGTAGCATTAAATTAGCCATGAGTTGTCATAAATTAATGATTTTTGAACTTAGAAAAATATATTTTTATGAAATAAAAATCAATTGATTAGATCATAGGATCATCAAAATTGGTTTTCATAAAATTCAAATTTAATGAACTTAAAGTGAGAATATTTTAAAAATATAAAATTGATCAAAAATCTAAGTTCTTTATAAAAGAACTACGTTTTGTCTGATCTCGATTAGCGAGTACGTAGGCACCTACGGGGCGACAATAAAATTAGAAAAAATATATTTTGTTTTGATAGTTTGAAATAATCATTTTGTACATATTATAAGTTTTTTTAAAGGAAAAATACAAATGTTTGTTGATATTTAAATCCTAAAAAAAAAATACATAAAAATAAAAATGAATGATTAAACTTGTAGATATTTGTTTTATAAATGTTTGTTTGAATTTCTTAGATAGAAAAGGATAAATTTCTAAATTTTAAATTTAAAGTGGTAACCGCTTAGTTTTAATGTTAGCCCCCGGACTCAGATATCTGGTATTTTTTAAAATTTGATTTTTAAATCAAACTTTTCGCAGACTAGTGGCTAAGTTAGGATTAACCGACCCATTAATCCTGGCTTTCATTTTTTCCCAATTTTTATCCGGTGGCGACTCAAAATTTTTTTTTCAAAATTAAATTTCTTTTAATCCCTAGTCGATGATTCATATTGAATGGGTTTAAGGGTTTAATATGAATCGGATTAAGAGAAATGAACCGGATAGTTTTCAAAATCCGGCTCGACATTTACTAATTTATTTCTTACATGTATTTATCATTTCTTATCAAAGCAATTAAAAGATCCTGTTATTTGGAAAACCTGTCACTCTCTGAAGGTGATCTAGTGATAGTATTCAAGTGTGACTTGTCTACTTCTACTAGGGTACCCTTGGGGAGTGACAACTATACCCTACAGTAAGGTAAGATGTCGATATAAGAGTATGAAGTAGAGCTACATAGTGATGAGGTTTCTTCCTAATCCTCTAAAAGAAAGTGAGAGGCTAAGGTCAATAGATTCATCACTGGGTTAGAACCTGAGATATAATATTAAGTTAATTTGATGGACTTAACCAACTACTCAACAGTAGTCAACAAGGCTAAAACTGTGGTGCAAGGTTTTAATAGAATGAAGAGTCGTGAACCATAGATAGTTCAGATCTTCTTAGGGAAGAGACTAGCTTCTAGTATTCTAACCCAGGATAGAGGTAAGAGGCCTTTCATACAGCCTTTCATATCAGTAATGCAGAATGCTAAGAAGAAATGTATGAGATGTCTTGGACCACATGAAGTAAAAGATTACAAAAGGCTAGATAATGCCTGTTTCTGATGTGGCAAGGTAGGACATAGCCATAAGGTCAGCATAGAAAGAGTCCTTCCATAAGCTTATTGCCTCAAATATGGCTAGAAAGGACATAAAGCTATTAACTACAAAGAGCTTAGAAGGCAATTAGTTCCAAGAGTTTAGATGGGTAGAACTCAAGCTGGTCAAGAGCAAAGAACACCAACTAAAGTGTATGCTCTCCAACACAGAGATACCTCCAGCATAAACACTATTGCAGGTATGCTCCCTGTACTCTTGCGTTGTGCTTATGTTCTTTCTTACACTGGTGCAAGTTTTTCATGCACAATTGATTCCTTTGTGTCTATATGATGTGTGAGTGTTGATTGTATATCTGGCTATTTGTCTATAAACATACCTCTAGGGAGTAATGTTATGTTGAATAGAATATGTAAAGGTGTGGACATAGAAATTGAAGGAAGACATCTACTTGCTAATCTAATAGTCCTAGATATGATAGATTTTGATATTGTCTTAGGGGTAGATTGGTTGGTGAAATATCATGCTGTCATAGATTTTCACAACCTAGTAGTAGAGTTCAACCTGCCAAATGGTGGTCAGTTTATACATAAATTGAATGTACAAAGACCACGAGTGTTACCTACATGTGAGTTGTGGGGAAGATCAGCTTTAGTAGCTATGATGTTAGAAGAAAAGCAAAAGAAAGATCTTTCTTAGATACTAATTATGTGTTAGTACCCAAAGTTTTTTCTAAAAGATTTACTAAGATTATCACCAAAGAGAGAAGTGGAATTCTATATAGATTTGATGACAGGTAATTACCTATTTCAAGACACCATATTGCATGGCTCCTTCAGAACTTGATGAGCTCAAAGTACAGTTCAATGACTTGTTAAAGAAGAAGTTTACCAGACTTAATGTTTCACCCTAGGGAGCTCCAGTTCTGTTTATAAAGAAGAAATATGGAAGCATGAGATTATGCATAGACTACAAAGAGCTAAATCAAGTGACAATTAAGAACAAGTACTCTCTGCCTAGAATAGATGATCTATTTAACTAGCTGGCAGAAGAAAAGTGTTTTTCAATATTGATCTAAGATCAAGATATCACCAGCTGAGAGTTAAGGCAAAGGATGTACAAAAGATATCTTTTAGAACCAAGTATAGACACTATGAATTTGTTATCATGCCATTCAATCTCATGGATGCACCAGCAGTTTTTATGGATTTGATGAATAGAGTCTTTAGAAAATATTTGGACTCGTTCGTAGTAGTGTTTATTGATGATTACTAGTGTACCAAGTTAAAAGAGGGACATGAAGAACATTTAAGATTAGTTCTAACTAAACCATAAGAAAAGTGATTCAATGCCAAGTTTTCAAAATGTGAGTTTTGGTTAGACAATGGCTTTCTTGGGACATGTCGTTGATGATAATGGAATTTCAGTTGATCCTGAAAAAGTAAAAGCAGTGTAGAATGGCCAAGACCTAAGAGTGTGCTAGAAATCAGGAGTTTTCTAGGAATGGCAGGATACTATAGAAGATCTGTGAAAGATTTTCCAAGATTGTAAGCCCATTGACCAGACTGGCACAACAAGGAGTGTAGTATGTATGGAATGAAGACTGTGAAAATAGTTTCCAACAATTGAAGGACAAACTGGTATCAGCTCCAGTGCTAGCCTTACTGTAAGTGGTGAGGGGTATGCTATTTATAGTTATGCCTCTATACAAGGTTTGGATTGTGTGTTGATGCAAGGAGGAGAGGTGATAGAATATGCTTCTAGACAGTTGAAATCCTATGAGAAGAATTATCCAACACATGATTTGGAGTTAGTAGTAGTTGCGTATGCCTTGAAGTTATGGAGGCACTATCTTTCTCGAGAAAGATGCAGAATGTATACAGATCTTAAGAGCTTGAAGTATATTTTTACCTAGAGAGAGCTAAATATGAGTCAAAGGAGATGATTGAAACTTATCAAAGACTATGATGTAGATATTCAGTATCACCCTGGGAAGGCAAATGTTGTAGCAAATGCCTTGAGTAGGAAAATAGTTGAGAATCCGATAGCTTTGATTGCTTCTGAAAGGCACTTGATGGATGATATGAGAAAATTTGAGTTGGAGATAGTAACCAAACAAGTGGGAGCAAGATTAGCAAACCTGTAAATTCAACCTACTTTGATTAAAAGGATCAAAGTAGTACAAGTAGATGATCCCAGTATATGTGAAATAAAGAAGAGAATGGAAATTAGTAGAGCACATAAATTTCATGTTGATGAAGAAGGTGTTATGAGATTCAAAGGAAGATTTTGTATGCCAGAACAAGGAGAACTGAAGAAGGAATCATTGAAAGGGGTACACTACTCTAGTTATTCCATACATCCTAAAGGAAACAAGATGTATCGGGATTTGAAGAAGCTATATTGGGGTAATATCATGAAGAAGGAGATAGCAAAGTATGTTTCCAAGTGCTATATATGCTATTTAATCAATATTGAGCACAAGAGACCGATAGGTGAATTGAAACCTTTGCCAATACCTCAATGGAAGTGAGAGCACATAACTATGGGCTTTGTTTTAGCTTTAGCCAGAACTAGAGAAAAATTGGATTTAGTATGGGTGATTGTTGACAGGCTTACTAAAGTAGCTCACTTTATACTGATCAAAACTGGGTGTAACATGGAAATGTTAGCAAAGCTATACATCAAAGAGATAGTAAGGTCACATGGAATACTAGTAACCATTGTGTCATACAGGGATACTAGATTTGTTGGAAGATTCTAGAAAAGTTTGCATCAAGCTTTGGGCACCAAAATTGTTTTCAACATAGCCTATCATCCTTAGACAGATAGACAATCTAAAAGGATCATCCAGATCCTGGAAGACATGTTGAGAGAATGTGTTTTGATTTCAAGTAGTTGGATAAGCACTGCCCTTGATGGACCTTGCTTACAACAACAGCTATCAAGCGTCAATTGGGATGCCTCTATATGAAGCTTTATATGTAAGAAGTTTAGATCACCAATCCATTGGGATGAAGTGGGTGATAGACATCTTTTGGGACCAGAATTGGTGCAGGATGCTGTTGACAAAGTCAAATTAATCAGACAAAGGTTGCAAGATGCCCAAAGTCATTAGAAAAGCTATGCTGACAAGAAGACCCTTAGAATTTCAAGTGGGAGAGCATGTTCTAGTTAAGATATCACCAACTAAGGGCACTGTCAGATTTGGCTTAAGAGATAAGTTAAATCCTAGATACCTAGATATGTGGGACCTTATGAAATCCTAGAAAAGATAAGCAATATGGCATACAGATTAGCTTTACCGCCTAATCTGGAAAGGGTGCATAAATTTTTCCATGTATTTATGCTAAGAAAGTATGCTAAATATCTGGATGAGATAGTAGATTTAGAACCATTGAAAATAGAGCCAAATCTATGTACGCTTGAAAATTCAGTGAAGATTGTAGACACCAAAGAAAAGCTTTTGAGAAGAAAAGTGATCAGGTATGTAAAGGTGCAGTGGACAAATTAGTCAAAACAAAAAGCTACTTGGGAATTAGAAGAAGAAATGAAGATAAAATTCCTAGAGCTTTACAATAATCCGAGTAACTTTTGAGGACGAAAGTTTCTTTTAAGAGGAGAGAGATGTAATATACAAATAATAAGTTATAAACAAGGCTAAAAGTGTCAATTAGTATAAAATAAGAGGGTTTTATGGTCTACCCTAATTAAAGTTATTTGTTTTATCAAATGACAGAGAATTGATTGAAGAAAAAAAAAATTATTTACTATATACCGGCTATATGTCACCGGCGTATGATTTAACACTGCCAACGTACATTCTAAAATAGGCGATGTTGAGCCAGCGTTGGAAATGAAAAGTTATGATTAGAATGTTGTACATCGCCGAGCTTGAAATCTACACTGCTAGCATACACCTGAAGAGATATGACTTAAGAATTATAGGCTGCCAGCATTAACGTCTACACCACCAGCCTTTATATATACGCCACCAGTGTATAATCTGAAACTACCAGTGTATGTGTTTGGCAAAAGAAAATTGCACAAGTTTTCTTTATAATGATCCCTTTGTTCTTTCTCCAAAAGCTATCCTAAACCTAGAAATCCTCTCCATATTGTTTTTAGCATCCATGGGAGTATAAAAAATCTAAATCAAAATGAGTGATCTTTCCTTTGTCTTTAGATTTCAAAGATCTATCATCATTCCTTAGGGTTTTATGTTAGATTTGAAGGAGAAATTGAAGAAAACCTTATCTTAACTTAAAGATTTGGATTTTGTTGGTCAAAAAGGATTTGAGGATTGATTATAGGTAATTTATATGTTTTAACCTTTATGATTATAAAGGAATGATTTTCTTATTAGATTTGGTTTGGTTTTGTTTTGAATGGGATTCTAGGGTTTAGAAGGATTGTTGAGAAGATCTAATTTTTGGTAATCTAAAAAGATTAAGGATCGATCCTAGGTAAGTTTATATTATCTCAATCTATAGTATGTATTTCTTGAAGAAGGAATTAGGGTTAGAAAACTTTTGGAGAAATCTTTTCCTTTAGAGATTTTGTTGGATTGAAATCAAGAAGGAAGGTATGAATTTGTGTTTCCTTTTGAGGTTAGGGTTTTAGATGATATATGAGATAATTTTTATTTGATGGTGTATGTTTGTATTACTAGGTTTTGGTGAATTAGGGTTGTGTTCTAAAGGAGATTTGGTGATTTTGAGTTCTGTTTCTGAATTTTGATTTAGGTACGATCTTACAATGTTTGTTGTATGTGCTTGTAGGTTTAGATTTACTTGTCGTATATGCTGTAGGTTTAGAATTCCAAATTAACCTAATTTTATCTATCTTATTAAATTGTTTTGCTGCTTGTGATTGGTTGCAGTTAGTAAAGATCACGTAAAGTGTGGTACTAACGCTGGCAACCTGATGATCCTTATGTGGTGTTGTTCCTAGTGGAGTTGCATCTAGATATGATTCTAGTATATTAGGTTTTGGCAGTATAGCCGCGAGGGTGTGGGAATTTCCTAACGCCAATATATGTATATATTATCTATTTTCTATATGTTTGTTTTCAAGGAGTCATGAGTTGCTCCAGATTTGGAATTAGATGCATATGGTTATGAATTATGTTGTTTGCTAGCTAATCATAGATAATAAACTATGTTTGTTGTGCTTTCGAAAAAAAAATAGTTTGTTGCATTAGAAATAGTAGTATATGGACATATATATATTGTATGTGCATATGCATTTGTATGTGGTTTAGCATATTGGGCTTTTTGCTCATTTTTTCATTTTTTAAGAACAGAGAAGATCAAGTGATTTATGATCTTTCCAGTTATGATGTCTTTATGGATTATGGAAAGAACGATAATGGACCAAACTTCCCTATTGATGTTTAAGATAAATGGCTTGGATTTAGAATAAGATCAAAACTTTATCAAATTATATGTTTTTATGAGTTTAAGATTGTTTTAAAAGTTTTCCTTTTATGTTATAAGTTTGGTTATTGCTGGGTATGGTTTATGCCAACAAGGTTATTTGAAAGTTTAATTTTGATAGTATCTTGGTACCCTTTTATTTGAGAGTTTAAAGTTTTTCATGATATGTATATTGTTTGGATTGGAGTTTCATAACCTTAGTGTGTTCTTATAAATAGAAGGACACATAACAGGTTGTAATGCCTTTACTTTAGGGCATTACACCAGCAATAGAACATCCTAAAATTAACAGCTAGTAATGAGGATTGTGAGATGGATGATTTCCCACTTTAGTAAGTTAACACATTTTGTGATAATAGTCACCCCATGAGCAAACCACTCACATACCTCTACCTGCTCTACAATATCAATACAAAACAACAAAACACTCCACCATTATATATAACCATCATAGAGACTCTGATAAATCTCCACAGCAAACAATATGATCTCACAAGGATAATAAAACTACAATTATCTTCAACTCTTGGTTACTCTATCAATATATCAAAATATAATGGGCGGAATGTAGGATGATGAATGTGAAGATACATGTAATAATCATTAGTTCCTAATGCAAATGGAAGTGGCTCTAAGTTAGATATATAGATATCAAGAGGCGACACTAACTTAATGTCACATTGCATAGCTCCTATAACATCTATCTCCTCCATACTTACATAATTGTATCCTCATCATCAATGTTACAATCTACAATACCAAGAATATCCCAATGCACCATATAGTCACCTTCTAGAATCTATTCAAAAAAGCACCACTCTCTTCTACAATCACACAACTTACCTTAGTGAGGTTCTCTAGTAAGACACTTGTCATTGTGGCCACTAGCAGTTTTGTCTTCTACACCCGTTCACAAACTAAAATCAATATTTCTTTTAATATAGTAGCCCAGATGGCTTTATCTAAGGTTTGAAAACCTTGACAACCGACACTCTTAGTAATATCATGGTTTAAGCCCTCCAAAAATATATTAATGATACATTCAAGCGCTTCATTTAATTCACATCATCTAACAAGAGTCTTAAACACTTGGGTATATTTCCTTACTTTCACACACCCTTATTTTAGCACTAACAATTCTTATATTGCCCATCCTAATAATAAGGTGGAAAAAGTTTATCCTTCACCACTCTTTTCATGTAATCATGAGAAATTCTCTCCATACCCATCTAATACCCTTTGGATCATGATAATTCACCACCATATTTCAGTGCATCCAATCAATTTCTTGTCAATAATTTTCTCTAAACAATAGCTAGGGTGAGGAAAGTTCCCAACGATTTAGTTTACTTGGAACTCTCAATCTAAATAATCTCCTAGAAATCCATAACCATCAAATTCAAACAACTTCTTCCTGACTTCACTTAGTACTCAATTATACTATTCATGGCTCTTGTTTGAATCCAACCACACTTCACTCAAACACTTTATTGACATTACATTGATTAACCTGAAATAAATCCTAAATTTTGTACCAATAATAGTAAACCCTAGTGTCATAAAACTTAATTTTCAATCATACAAGTAAACCATAATGTTCAATCACACTAGGTAAAACGCAGTTTTCAATCACACCATACGCAACAATCTCACTCCAACAATATGTGATATCAATAGTCCATGATCCACATAAAAACTTAGTCATGTAGATGTATTCAACAATGTAGAAACCTTGGTCTCAATTGTTACTCTAATACCAAAATATAATGTGCATAAAACATATCAATACCAAAATATGATATATCTCACTAGGTATTCTATTGAATAACCCACAATAAACACAATATCAATAAATATAATACACCTAAGAGGAATATTAGTGGGGTATCAAAATAATAGTTAATGAAGATCTTAATCTCAAGATAAAGTTAAGGTTAAAATGATAGATAAAGAAATCTTCACTTACCCTAGATATTACTCACCAAGAAAGGAAGATCTTAAGAGAACGCTTATGAATAATTGATATTACACACAAAGATTTGCTTGTATTTGTACCCGCTATAATCTTACGATTGGTAAGTAGTAAATTACCACAATCAAGAAGGTTAATTAATAAGAGTAGGGTTTGACAGAGTAATAACTCTCAAAAGAAGTAATTTTATTCAAAACCACAATAATCATTTGACTTTATGACAAGAAAAATGACAATTTATAGTAGTTTAAAATCCTAATGAAGACTATTAAATTAACCAAAATGCACCAAATAAGATCGTAATAAAATAACTTAAACAAAATAACACAAATTAGCGATACTAAGTTATGTACAAGCTTTATCACAAGTGAGTCATGTACTTTAGTTTGCGTGAAATTTCACACTTTTAGATTCAACATAGACCCAAGCACGGCAGTGTACTTTGGTTGTATTGCCCATACAATGCCCCATTATTCTCATACATGCTTCTTTACTCAAATTAACTTCTAAGATAACTCATGTTTCCTTTCGTGCACTTTTAACAAACCTCCAAAACTCTTGAAATTCATCTTTAATACTTGAAGGAATTTTTTTCTTTATTTGGGAGCACTTCATAAACATTTTGTCACGACACCAAATGGGCCTACAGGATTTATCTAAAGCTACCATATTACGTGTGCACCGTAACATGAGAGTCGTCTTGTATGTCAGAGTGTACAAGACTCTATTTACTTATAAATGTTTATCATATAAATGATATAATATATTAGAGGATTTCAACTATGGAATCTGATTTTCCAATTTCCACCACGATCGTAGAGAATCGGTATCCCGCATCAAATAGTGAAAGTGGGTGTCAAACTACAACTTACAAATTTCAACAATATAAAATTTATCTAGTTTACATTCTAAGTTTACCATATCTTATATCTCTATCTTCAAGAGTTTGTTGAGAAGTTCTCTTCACACATTCCTAGCCCAATCCTAGCTAGTAATAATCCTGCAAAAAAACTGTTAGGGGGTGAGCGAAGCACGGGCTCAGCGAGATAACTGACCAGACCACACATCAAACAATAGCAACCGAGTATTATCAATCATATGTAATGCAACAATCAATCATATGCACATTACAAACTTGGATGATCTAGAATCCAAAGCAGGATGAAGATTTACGCCCTCTTCATCGGGGTTGAAGGAACCGATCTGGCCCACCTACCTAGAGAAACAAAGAACCATAGGAATAACAACACTCACTTCGTTCTTTTCTTCACTCAATTTCCTTTTGGAACAAAGAGACTCCATTAAGTGTTAGTCATTTCACAGCGATCATGGGTAGCGTCCTTCGTTTTCCAGTTAGTTCCCATGGAACCGAAGGAACAAAGGTAAGCTTGCGTAAAACTAATAGCCTCTTGCCTAGAAAAATCAAGCATTAATAGAAACCGAAATACTAACACGTAGTAGGCTGCCATATCTCCAAATGCAGTTTATGCAAATCGTGCAATGCATGTCCGTTTCAGTTATAGTATCAGTAGTTGTTAATCCAGTTTAAGGCGATCATACAAATTACAAACAATCATCAACTTGCTTCATACAACATATATCATACAATGGAATTTCACTTACATTATGATAATTTGCCATTCAATCATACACCACGCATCATGCATTATACCCAATCCCGCATGCATATCAATTAATTATATATTATTCCAAATAAAACTATGCTACAAGCACAAACAATGTGATAAAGTCAAGTAACTCACCTGTGGTCCTCCCTAAGCTGTTTTTGTAAGCTACAGGAATTTCAGGAATTGATCTATTTTTCCTATGGAAGGAAATAACAGAGATTTTATTGGACTATTTCTGTAAGAGAAGTCTTCCTATAATTAAAGGCGCTGATTCCAATCGCCGGATATCAGACTAAACCCGTTACTTTAATTATTGCATCGTTAAATAATTTAATTAAATCCTTATAGATGCCTAACTATTCCGTATCGGTATTTGATACAATTTTTATTAATTGCTATCTATATTTTTATTCAAGGGGTTTGTCTTTTCTTAAGTTCTACTGCTTTTAGTGGAAGATTTTTTATTTACTAATTCTTTGCATGTCAACCTTATCTGTCTCTCAAGTTGGCGTTTTTATTTATTTAAAGGTATGTTCTAGTATTTATATCTTTCAAGAATTATAAAAATCGTATTTAGATATATCAAATTTCTATTATACTTCAATTTCATTCTTATTGCAAAACAAGCTAAGTTTAATACTACAATATTATCAGTAATACTAGTTTTGAATCGTTAATATCAATATTAGTAACAAATACAGGCATAATAATAACAATCATCTTCATACCATTAGTAAATAATAATATCAACTAGCAAAAATAATAATTGTATTGATAGTATAAATATAGTGACGTTAACGTAAATAATAACGGTATTAATAATTTTAACGATCCTCAATGAAAATATCAATAATACAGAATATTATAAACGGTAGTAATAGTAATGGTAATAATCAAACTATATCAATAGAAACAGCAGTAACCTTAGTATTGGTTTATTGAGATTGAAAATTGAGTGAATTTCTATTTGCAGTTTCTTATTCATTTTAAATATGATTTCGATGTATAAATAGTTGATTTGATAGTACTCGAAGAGTACTTTCTAGTAGTAAAATTATTTTTAAGAAAAGACATTTGTACAATTTTTTTAAATTTATGAAATACATGCATAGATTTCAAGTAAATCCTAACAATTGTAGTTAAAACTTGTTTTGATCATATCTAACTCATTTTTAGTTCGTTTTCGACGAATAAATCGTTTTCATAGTATTTTCCGAGTACAATCCATTAGTGGTGTTATTTTTATCAAAAAAGTCATTAAGGGGACGAAAAAGACAAGAATAGCCCGTTTTGTTCGTATAAATGGCAGCAGTAATCTAAATTTTGTTTTTGCAATATCTAATTAGTTTCTTATCCGTTTTTGACAAATAAATAGTCAATTTAATAGGATTTTTCGTGTCCTTTCCATTGGTGGGGTCTTTTTGGCTTAAACTAAACACATCAATACAGTTATTCCATCTTCCTAGGGATATATATGAGTAATCTAAATTTCAACGTAGCTTTGTTGTAATTTAAGTGTGGTTTTGGTTTTTTTTTTAAGACTTGAATTTCTATACTTAAAAATCTTTAAGATATTGTATTTGTATCCTAAATAACTATGTATCATCAATGCAACATTTGTTCAACTATATAATTTAAAACCATCATCTAATCCTCTTATCTATTTCTTTAGCTCACTTATAATTTGCAAAATTTATTAGTATGTATAATTTTTATGAATTTTTCATAATATTTTTCTTGTAATGTAGAACTCCTAATCATGCTTTTAAAGTTTGTTTTATCAAGTTTTATGTTCATATAAGGTCTTAGAAGCATTAGACATGCATTTAGACTAGATTAGATGAAGTTTGAGTCTTGTTTTGTCCACTTTATTCCTAAATCCGAATTTACTATTACTATCCTTATAAGTTATTGTCTTTCTTTGTCAACAATATCTAATCATTTCTAATACATCAACAATCCATTTACTTAGATTCATCAATAAATTAACAACTTCTTCGAATCGCATAACTTTCTTTCAATATTCAACAATTCATCCTAAAGTCTATACACAAGTATAACAAAGATAGGTTGATAGTTTAGAACTTACTTGGCTTGGAATAGTAAAAGGATTTTCATCTCCCTTTCTAAGCAAGAATCAAACCTAGATCAAAGGTTAGATGATGAGTTTCTAACTAAACAACATTAACTATATTGGGAGCTTACTAATGCAATCCAATATTCTTACCTTGTCAAGCTAGTTTCCTCCTCTGAACTTTAGGATAACTAAGACTTTTGATTTGGTTTTGGATGTTGTTGGAGAGGAAAATTGATGTTCTTGATGGGCTTAGTGTGTAGGTAGGATATGGAAGTAAGCTAGGGGTTTATGGTTGATCATATAAGGGTTTCTAAGCTTTTTAAGTTGAAGGTTGCAATGGAAAAAGAAAAGGAAAAGGGTTGGACGCACTTCTTTTTGGAGCTATGTTTTTGGGAGGATTTTGTGAGAGTTATGAGCTCAAATTGTAACTAACTTAAGCTTATATACATATACTAAGACTAGGCTAAGTTTTAGAGGCTAAGGAAAGGGTTTTGGGCTTGAAAAAGGCTCACAATTGCAGCTGGAAATTCCATACGATTTTGGTGTATTTGGTTTGCAAAGTTGGACTTTGTTTTGACAGATTTGTGGCTATCTTTGAGGGTCTTAATTGTTTTTTTGGTAGCTAATTAATGCCATTTATATGTGTAAAACTAGGAGCTTAAATTGTGTAAAAATCGGGTCAAAATCTGTTGAAGTTTGAAGTTTGAAATTTTGAAATTTCTGAAACATTTCCTCTTGATTTTTACGGATTTTGGATCCGATTTTCTCATTAATTATTGGTGTGTGAAGTTTCCATTTAAAGGCTCTTATTGGTGTTTAATTGGTCAAAATGTCATCTCATTGAAGCCTAGGAATATTGCAAAATCAGAGCTCAACTTGGGTATGTGTGCTGCTGTGTTTGTTGAATTTTTCCTCTGTTGTAGCTGTTAATATCCGATTTTTGCAAAGATATTGAAGTGGTTGTGGTTGTTTATCTAAACTAAAATTCTCCTCATTTATTGTTGATTACATGTGGAGTGTTGTGGTTGGATTGTGGGTCAATTTCGTTTGAAGTTTGGGGCTCAAATTTGGATCAAAGTTAGACAAGAAATTTCAGAACTCTGCACAGGGGAGTCATTTTGCTGCTGTATGACGAATTTCCATCTACATTTGCAGTTGTTTTCCTCTTCCATTTGGTCTGTAATTCTTGTTAATTAAATGTGGGTTATAGGTGTAGCTTTTTGGTTGGTTAGGGTGTCATTTTCAAGTTGAATTTTGGTGTAAAAATCGGAACAAAGTTGGGTAGAATTCAGCTGGTTACAATCGAGACCCCTGCTGCTGCTGCTGCTCTGTTTCCTAAGGTGCTCTGTTTCAGCTCCTCTGTTGTGCATGTTTGTGGTGAATGCTGCTTGTCTGTGTGTGTGAGTGCACAGGTTAAGCATGAGACGAAGGCTGCTGCTGCTCGTCGACTTGCCGCTGACGTTGATGCTGCGCGTGTGAAACTGCAGCGGCCCTCAATTCCAGCGTCCGTGAATTTCATTTCTACGCGTGGGAGGTCCTCTGTTCGTCTGCTACCATGCATGGAAATGAAGACTGCTTGCACGTGGAGTGAGCTTCATCTTGCTCGGGGGATCTAGCAACGCGCGTGAAGGAATTCTCCTCTGCAGTTCCTCACCCAATTCTTCGTGCAGCGGTTTGGAAAAATCCAACTTTCTCGCTTTTTATATATATATTTAATAATTATTAACTAAATTTTTGCTAATAATAAATTATTTGTATAACTATACTCGTTATATTTACATTTTATCGAGATAAAATTATCTAAGTTACCACAAAACTTTAAATTATTTATATTTTCAAGTTTTTAGTTAAAACTTCACACGATTAATTATTTTTTAGTATTTTTAACTTACGTGATTAAATTTTCAAGTTCGATGAATTAAGTTAGGAACCAAGTCCTAATAAATTTAGAATTTCCTAACAATTATAACAAGGGTTTGAAATTTTCTTTTTAGATCTAATTTGATAATTATTGTTCAGTATTAGTGTCTATTATGTATTTATAATCTTAGTATTTCCTCTTTAAATTATTGTTTTATACCGATAAGCTCTATTAGTAAAACTGTATCTTATCGTTTTGAATTTTAGAGATACTTCTAATTATATCTCGAATTATTAGTTTAAGGTACAAAATCTCGTTTTTGGTATCTATTAAAGCCAAGGAAATTTTTATTGGGTTTTTCAAGCTACGAAAGTGTTTATTATATTCATAGGTCTTATTTTAAGATTTTGTTGAATTGTATATTTTGGTATTAGTTTCACATTTATCAATTTATTCATTTGCTAGTTATGAAAATTATAAAGGTTACATGACAATCGGGATTAATTTCTAAAAGCTTAAAACCTTTTTAATTAGAATATTAGTGTAATTTGAATATTCATTTAAGATCTAGATTCTTAGATATTGATCTATTTTACCAAATATTATATTTTACTGTATAGAATCTATTTATACTATTTGTTATTAGTAACCTATTTTTATGTAGGGCTACTTCAATATTGTTAATAGATAGCTTGAACACTATTATTTCATTATTTAACAAGCATAGGATTTATTTTCTAAGTATTGAACTTAAGGAAAAAGAATTCAGTAACTTTATATTAAAAATGCTTTATCATCGTTTTATATTATTTGATATCATAGAAGTTAAGTTTGTATTTTCAAAATTTTTGTTAGTACCGATTTTAATCTTTCTAATTATAATCAAATTCATTTATACTTTAACATTTTTAAATCGAGAAAAATTTGGAGTGATTTTTACTACTTGTTCCAATTATTCTAAATAATCAAATATTACATTTTTAGTATTTGTTAAAATCATGTTACGTAAAATTTGAGGGATTACACATTTGAGTGACAAATTCCATGATTGGATCTCATCATCTCCCTAACATGATTCCCACCAAGATTGTGGTACTTTGGTAAAGCTAAGAGTTCGTTCTAACAAATTGGACCTGCGTGTATCTACATGTGTAGGAGATAACGTAGACTATCTCATTTTCATGAGGATATACTTGGTGTATGTATCGTTGAGTAAGATTTAAACTGAAATTTTTCTTTTCCTTATCTTAAAACGTATCAAGTTAAGGCCCACCTAATATGGAACTCAATAAAATTAAGAAAAATTTGGTTAAATTTTGTGGAAAATCACTTGAAAATTTACTCAATATCACCAACTTAAGTTGGAAAAATGAGGGGAAATTAAGTGAGTCAATGTTAATTCCATATCAATTCATGAATATTTAAAAGTTGTTTAAAAAATTTAAACTAGAAAATTTGTGGGCTCTGACTATCCTATTATACCTAAGGATTACAAGGCCTTTTAAAGATTTAATGGAATTATTCAAAATATCAATCTTATTATACATAAAATACACTAAAGTTAACAAAAGAGAAGGGAAAAATAAATAATAAATACCTAGAGAAGTTAAAATCCTAAAATATTCACAAAAATAATTGAATTTATTAAAAATTGTATCAATAAAAAAGTTTTAAAAATATAAATTTAAAAATAGGGAAATATGCTAAAATGTGAAAAGTGGGGATATTTTTTTTTTTTTTTTTTTGCATTTTTTAAGGTTTTCACATAGGTGCCTAGTTATATTCACTATTTAAAATCAAACCAATTGTAGTACATGTTTAAATTTATAAAACTTTAGTGTGTGGGTCACATTTATCTAAAAAAAAAAGCTAAGCTTATGTGATTGATCAAATTAATATTTATTTAGTCAAAATCCTAAAAACCTTAATTTTACAAGTCCAATTTTAACAAATCTAAATATCATTCTTAATTAAAAAAACCTTTTAATTTTTTTTGGTAAAAACCAACTAAGTGACAAATTGTTTTCATGCAACATATAACCTTAATGTGCTAAATATACAAACTTAATATAACTTTGTGAAAACTAAGTGAAAATCGTGAAAGTTTTATAAAACTTCAGACTTCATAAGATTTTGATAAAAACTATATGTTTATGTAAAACTTGCACTAAATATGCCCAAAGTATGAAAAATGCAATTTCGATAAAAAGATTGAATTTTTGTGGAAAACATGCAAAATTTTTAGAAAAACTTAACTTAATGTCAAATATGAAAATTTTGAAAAAGGGTCATTTTATGCGAAAGTCACCACTTGTGATACAATCAACATGTAAATCTCAAGAATTTTTAATTGGTAAATTACACTAAAAGGTATCAACATTTGTAGGTAAATTTATTTAAGATATCAACATTTCAAATAGTTAAAAGGAAAAATAAACGCTTTGCAAAGTGAATAGAATGAGGTATCAACTTTCACACATTTGAGGCATCAATATTTAGATTAGTTTTCAATAAACTTTTCTTAATATTCCTCGACGTTCAATTATGCATACCCTATTTGACTCACTTTGAGAAGCATTAACTCCCCTTTTTAATCACTTAAAATGTTAAACCTTAAATGAATTTACCTCATAACATTGATACCTTTTTATTATAATTTACCCAATTTTAAATTGCTGCCAAGTTTCATGAAATTTGAAATCATACGAAAGCATAGCTAACAAATCAAATAAATGATATAATAATCTAATTGTGCGTAATTGCAGTCACCAACACAAAATTTTATTCTTCAAAATTAACATTTGACAGTGATTTTTTGAATTTAATCATGAAATCACAATTTCCATACTACCAATGCAAAATAATTAAATTAAAAAAAAAGAACAAAGACATATGAAAAATATGTTGGAAAAAAATTGTTAATTGTCTAAGTATTCTGATTTTTCTTTAAAATCATGTCATGCATTAACTAACTAAGCAGCCCATATGAAATAAAAATAAAAGAAAAATAAAGAATAAAAGAAAACCCACTAAATCTAGACTAAAAATCTATAAGCAAAGGGCATAAGTTAAGTCAATATGCCTTAACTTATTAAATAGGCTTAGGTTAGTCTATGAGTAGGTAGAATAATAAATTTGAGAGTTTGTATCACTTTTTTTGAAGCAAACTAGATTTGGTTTCAAACCAATCAAAAGAAGGCCTTTATGTAGTGTAGGATCCTTAACTAGTCGGTGTGGCAGTCACCTAAAAGAAAGCTAAAGCTACTTGTTTTATCTAGCAAGGAAGAGACGAAAATGGGGACTAAAGATATATATTATTCAGGTCTAAAAGTTTTCAAAAATTATGAGGGTTCTAACCTAATCAATGAACATCCCTACTGAATGATACTAAGCCTTGTGCACTCGTTGCTAGGGTTAGGTAGATGTCTCATTTATTCATTCATCGACAACGAGTATAGAGACTTGTATGCCTTTACACTTTTGACCGAGTTAGAGTGTTGAGCTCCTCATGATTACATCTAGGGATTGGTGTCTTGTTTGTTTTGTTAAACAAAGTTATATTTAATTCTATGATAAACAAACAAGAGTTAGAGAAGTTAGCTTCATGATATAGTCACCAAGTTAATCAATATAGAATTGTTGTATAGGTGGACGGTTGAAGGGGTGCTATTGTGCAAGCAAGATGACTAGATATAACCGCATATGTCAACTTAATCGAACTAGTGCCACTAGGTAATTTGGCAAGCTGCAATGTTACTAGCTAAATCAATGTCTAATTAGTTTGGTGTAGCTAAGTAGGTTAGCGAGTTGCATGTTGAATGTGGCAATGCATTTTACATAGAGATTACCTCATTCGATTGCAATAAAGGATAAGTGCTTGCTAAGAGCTTTTTTTCAAGATAAATATTCTACTTTCCTTTTCATAGGGTTTTCTTGAAGATGGAAAATCCACAAAGAAGTTGGTTTATAGTATAAGCACTTTGCTTGTTACTATAAATCATTGTTTCAATCGGGGTTCTAAAAAATAGAGTGCTAGAGAATGACAAACTTATGCTCGATTGTTAAGTTCCTTTGCAGTTGTCAACTACTAGCATAGGTGCATGCCTTAAGACTGTTTGATGAAGAAGACCATGCCTGTTTTGTGCTACAGCTCTTCCTTGGATGGTATCACATGATAGCCAGTGTTACTTATGAGGAGTCGACCTTAGTTTTTGTGATGTGGCTGAAGTGCTTGTTTGAAAAGGTATTATGAAGTGGTTGATGACTAATTGATTTTTTCGAAATCCTAGGAATTGCAACCCAATGGTCGTTTTGGTTGTTAGTCATCGTAAGATGGACATCCATCGAATTGTCAAACCAGTTAGACATCATATTCCATTGTACCAATTCATTTCCATGTATTTGTGTGGTATGAAGGTAATTTTAGGATCTATAGCTATTTGCTTCTTGCATACTTGCTTACTACTGTGTTAGGCACTTTGACTTTTGCTATGCGAGGTGCAACTTTTGCTTCGAGAGTTGCATTTCCTGTAAACGGTCGAGCTCTTCACGACATACGATGGTTTTAGAGTCACACTTTTAGCTTGTTTCCAAAGGTTGGTTGTCATTCTCAAGGTCATCGATGTTGTAGGCTATACTTAATAGATATAATTTGTGGGTAGACTCATCTACTTGCCTGTTGTAGCCACCTTGTTGTATTAGCTAATCATGGGTTAGCCATGGTGGTGGTTGTAATTACTACTTGGGTTGAGGTTCCATTGTATAAGTTGATTTTGTAACTGGTCCTGTATGGTTTATTGTTCATACATTTCTTAATCTAATCATAATTACAATTTAAACATCAAAACTATACAACCTATTATCACAATCAAGTTGCCAATCCCATCAATAGGGTTCAAAGTTCACATAAACATATTTAAACTTTATAGACCATCTATATTATTCTTTATCATCAAGTATACATTATAACACTTGATTAAGCTCATTCTTAGTATTTTAAAATATAGCATAATTCATTTCATCGATCCAAACCCTTGCAAAATCCATTTAAGCATATATTAGCTAAATCATCACCCAATGAAATCCTATCCCTGAATTCACTTGTAATATGATATGTAACTCCATAAATCAATTCTTTAGACATTAAACAAAATTTAAACATGCATTTCCAGCTCAAGAATAGACCACACACCATACTAATGTCCAATAAGCCATCCATGAATCTCAAACAACAACGTAATTCAACTTCTAACAATTAAACTAGCTAAAGCAAATTTAAATCCTTACCAAACTTGTAGAAGTCCACTTTGAACCTTTCCTCAAGTTTATTTCTAACTGTAAGGATGAACAAAGTAATTTGCTTCAAATCTGAACCTAAAGACATATCTAATATGCTAAATAAGTGCTCAATCTAACATGACACACTAATTACTTACCTTCTCCTCCATAATCTGAATTCGGCATTTTTAAACTCCTCTTGAACTTGCTAATTCTTCTTCATTTTATAGTGAAAAGAAAAAGAAAATATTAATTTAGTTAATCCATGAGTCAATTAAGTGATTAGATCTTACATCGTTGGGTTTAGAATTTTAGTGGATTTACTTTAAGAACCCATTTGACAATAATATAAGAAAGGAGGGATGGAGGCTAGCACCAATCACTAATGGCCTGTTCACTTCGTTGAATGGAATAAAAGGAAAATGGAATTCCAATTCAAAAGGAATGTAATAGACTTGTAATGACTACTACAATGTTCATTTGATCTAAAAAATAAAATAAGTAATTATTACAGTAAAAAGATAGAATATCTATAATGCCTCCTATATTTATTATAAAAAGAGAATAATTACATAGGTGTTATTTTCAAGACAAGGGTTTTTTCCTTTCAAGTGAATACCATAATATTAACATTATGTCGAACGAGGAATGAATGAATAACTATTCATGTGAAATGAATAAATTGTAAGGGTTGGGGTTATAGTGTGCCTCATGAGATTGTGATCAGTAACACGATCTCATGGGCCCTATTTTACACAGATGCTCTAATTTGACTAGTTTTTATGTTTTACTGATTTTTCTTGTAAAATATCTATGAAAAATTATTTTTAAACACTAATTTACCTTATTTAAGTATTTTTAAACTATTTCTAAAACTTTTAATATTTTGGTTCTCCATTAGGCATTAAATTGGAAATTTTGAGAAATTTAACCATTTCAATCCTAAATTGATATAAATTGACTTTGATTGGCTTAAATGCTTTTAATTACTTATGATTTGCCTGGATGATTTCGTACTAAAATTAGACTGATATGGGTTAGCACTTAGGAGAA
>JAMXBD010005234.1:0-21403 GCA_024138025.1 Combretum micranthum
TTTGGCAATATATTTGTTTAGTGTAACATATGCACAATTAGCAATATAAACCTTTGCTCACAATATAATTGATACCTGCTATTACTTCAGCACATGAAATTTATATATGAAAAAATGTCACTAAGACATTTTGGAGCATAAAATGCGCTCGATATGTAATAAAAACTAATAACATAAAAATTACTTAAAGATCACCATGACCATCGTTGCATTAAAGGAAAAAAAACCAAAAACAATATGGTTTAGTGTCCTTACAAGAAACGTTAGCGTAAACTCCAAATTACATCAAAATAGGCATATGTACACACTTTATCACATTGATTTGACCCCATTCATGTCAGTGTGATAAAGCCAAAAAACAAAAAACCAAAAACTGAGTACTTAATTTTCTTCCTCACTATTGACATCATCATCTCCAAGCGATGGATTTGATGAAGTATGTCGTGCACTTGCAGAAGTATTTCCATTTGGATTTCCTGTCACACAATATACAAATTAAATATAATTATTAAATTGTTAAAAGAAACACGAATGAGATAATGAAAAATGACTCATGATAACTAACCTGAACTACTGGGAAAACTTGATATAAGTTGTTGTACAAGTCGAGTTAGCTTATCAAGCTGTAAATACCATTAAGTAGCAAATTCAATTCAAGAAAATCGGAAAAAATCTAATTGAGCTATTTAAGTAGTCTATCAAATCAAATTTGAACTTTCTAATATTCAATTTGACTATAAATATTAATTAAGTTCAACTTAAGTTTCATGTTAATATTATACTAATCAGAATTTAAAATTTTTTTCCTTCACAAATTAAGTGTAAACGGATTCAAGCTTTAAAATTTTAACTTTGGTTTGAAATTTTGAATCAAGTTTGAGATTACACTCAACACTATCTCGATTCAACTTGTTTATAGATCCAAATGCATCGACGAAAAAAAGATGTGAAAGTGTAGTCTTATTACATAAATAGCAAAAGTTATTATGTATAAAACGTTAACCACAACACACCAAGTATTCTCTGATGGCCTAGTGATAAACCTAAAAATAGATTATAGGAACATCTACAAGGTAACACAGACACGCAAATACAGAACAAAGTAAAAAACTAAACCAAAATAGGACATAAAGTGATGGACACACGCCTAATATCTCGACTGTATATATTGCAGACATCGTGATCGGTTCAATTGTTATGTCACATTTGCATATATTTAAACACATGTAATGCCTAACAGAAAAGGTAGGGTTCTGCCACATCCTAGAGGACTCATTTCCCACAATTATTAACCTACACATTGTATGTCCAAGAGAAAATCCAAGACCTTTAGGTTCTGCCACAATCACCCTTGGAAGCCATATTAAAGTTTATTTACCTGTTGAGTTTGTTGCTGGCGTAATGTTTTTTCCTCTTGCAATTCAGCTCTTAACTCCTCCATCTCATTCTGTCTTCGTGTTGATTTCCCAATAGATGGTGGTCCATATCCTCTTCCAGGATGGTAGTCAGATCTGTTACTTGCATTCATAAATATGTCAACAATCTCTTGTGGTGTCTTTGGGTTGTCAGAAGATTGTGAATCCTCATACATTTTCACCATCTTCTCCTACATTATGAAAACTAAAACATAACATCCGCAACATATTGCTTATTTAATAACATATTCAAAATAAAACTTAACCCATAGACTTACATAATCTTCAGAAGCTTGTTGTGAAACCCAACCACCAGTACTGTTAGGCCTTGGTTCACGATATCGAGTTTGCTTAAAGAACTCGATAGCATTGGGCAGTTGGTGATTTTGATTGATCTACACACACACAAATATATATATATACAACAAAATGTTAAACACTTGAGTAAGCTTACTACTACATGTTAGAAATTATATGAGTTGCTACTTACGTGCTCATTCCTTCTACTCTCAAATGATCGAGAGCCAGACCTATGCAAGTATTTGACACAACTACGTGCTTCTTTCCCGATCATTGATTTGGTCCTCTATTAATGAAAAACAGTGACATATTTATGTAGTTATTACTTGAAATCCCAAGAAAAAAGGGTATGTAGAGTTTACCTTCTTGGATGGGTCATTAGATTGTAAAATTGCCTTCTCTTCTGCAATCTCTTTAGTCCATTGTTCCGTCATCTTCTTCCAATCATCTTCATTCGATCCTTTAGGTCTTGCTACATCACCAATCTCCATCCATCTCCTCTTAGTTTTACTTCGATGATTTCTAAGCAGACTCCCCATCCATTTATCAGCAGCAGCAAATTTGTTGCCATTTTTGACTACATCATCAATATTCAATCGATTCTACATCAACCATGTCAGTTAAGACAAAAGAATGATTAGTAACATCACATAATAAGTAAGTAATATGAAAGGAAAGTTTAGTCTACATTTTACCTTGACCCTCTCCCAAGCTCGTTGTTTCTCCATCTTATCTAATTTTCTCCAATCTTCACCATAAAGAGGCAACAAGTCCCTACATGCTTTCCCTATCTCAGATGCTAATTTTGAGGATTGATCTGCCGAAACAGGACGTCCTCCGGATGTAGTAAACTCAACTAGCATTTTTCCCTTTCGCTTCATATTCTCCGCTCAAGTGCTTCACCACGATATGCACTTCTCTTACCAACAGTTCGTGTTGAGCTCTCAGTTGCTACAATTATAAGAGAATGGTTTTTAACTTGCACACTTTCAATAATTTATTGCATACATTTATAAGCTTACCAAGAGATTCAGTATTATTAGACGTGTGGCTGTGCTCTTGGGGCCTATCCACTTGACCATTGTTCATTTCCCGTATATCTGGAGCTTCATTCTCTACATTTAATAGGAAAACAAAAAATCACATTACATATGTTAATATTCAAAGCTAAATACACAACAAGGATAGTGGGAATTGAATTAGAAATATAAGTATAGAGAGCACTTATATTTGACCATATGAAAATAGGAAAAAATTGTAGACATGCATAACTACACGTACCTAAGGAAAATCGAAATTATGTAAGACATTATAGACCAAAGCTAAGTCCATCCAGTGGACTACTCTTGAATACTGCAAAGAAAATAATGTAGTCCAAAAAGTTGTTGCAACTTTCTTAAAAATCATATATGGTTCAAGCTTTTAGGACTTCTCTTAAATTCTATGGGTAACCTGCTTGGTTGAACATATATACATGTTTATGTGCGTGCGTTTATCATGTCCTATTTATGATGATGTTCTGGAAGAAGATCTGAGTAGTTGGCATTTTTTATTTGCTATGAGTATACCCAGGTGTAGAAAAAATCAAAACTGCCAAGTCATATCTAACATATATTTCATTCCAAAAAACATAGAACCTTAATTGTCAATGAAATTATAATTACAGAACAGCAATTTCAACCATTGTTGACAAGTGTTATTTACACCTAAAGTTAACCTATATTATTGTACTACAGATTGGAAGATTTCAAACTACGGATGGTATTACTTCCATAGATTATAAGGATATTGTCAAATAGCTAATGCTAAAAAACTGAGTAAACGCAAAATACACCACTTTTATATCTTTTATAGTCCATATAATAAAGAGTTCTCAAAAACAGGTAATTGATTTTCCAAACCCATCTTCTACATTTATATGCCAATTTCACCACTTACCTGGAGTGTGGTTTTGATCAGCTGAATTGCTGCCCTGTAAGGATGCATTTGCTGGACTTATGTTGATACCTTGACCATGTGGAGTGTCATTTCCTGTAGTAGAACACAAAATCAATTTGAATTACCAATTTATACTAACTTATTCTACTTTAATGATATGTCCAAATGGAATACCTAAGGCTTCAAAAGGATTAGGTGGCTGGTTGTGTTGTTGTGATTGGTGCATATCATCCCCAGAATGGTGAGAATCCGACTCATCACGAATAGGTAGTCGAGTATCTCGTTTAGTCCTCCCTCCCCTCCTGTGAACATTCCTTCGACCACCAGCCATTACAAACCTAAAAATGAATAAAGGAGGCGTAAGTTAGTCATTAGAAAATAAACAACATAATAGCTTGGCAACACATCATTCAATATACAAAAGCATATGCTAATATCATCGCCTAAAAAAAAGGAAAAATTGATCTTGCAAGCGTAATTAAGGAGATAAATTTTTTAAAAAGAAAAAAAAAAACATTCAATTTGCATCGCTACTGTCATAATCCACCAGCGTCTCATCCATCTCCTCATTCTCATCCTCATCTTCACTGGATTCAATACCGGCATCATGCTCTATATGTGTAGATGCTTGCACTGTTCCTCTAATAACCTCCCTATCAACAGTCTCATGACCTACATCAGTTCTCAATAGCACATCAACATCGCAATCGATTACTGGATGCAGCTCATTTCCTCCATCACCATCATCTATGAAATGTTCATCTAAGATCTCATCTGCTAATCGAGCCTCCACATCAGTTAACAAATTTGGACCACCTTCAAGCGAGTCCATATTATAGATGTGGCGATGCTCAAACTGTTGCACTACACGCCATTCAGTCCCTAGTTTCATGTCCTCTACATAAAATATTTGCTTAGCTTGTGATGCTAGCACGTACGGATCATTTTCATACCACGTACGAGTAATCTTAATGCTTTTAAAGCCATCATCAACTCGAACATGCCGCATGTTAGTGTCCCACCACTTGCACTTAAACAAGATCACGCTTTTGTTTCTAACATAAGTAAACTCATATATATCTGTCAAAACCCCATAAAATTCAATTTTCGTGTCTCCTTCATTTCCCTCTACAAGCACTCCACTATTCTGAGTCTTCTTCCTATCATCAAATTCTGTTGTATGAAATCGCACACCATTGTATATCAATTTGTTGTATCTCTTGAAACATGAATCGGGTCCTAATGATAATGCATATAACGCACTGATGACCGGGTCACCACTTTCATACAACGCACTCATCTGCAATAATGACAAGCAAAATAGACAATCAGTCCTATTTTGTTAAACTTCCTTTACCTATAGCCTAAGTATATGTGGGCATTGTTAATTATATTTACCTTATTCATAAACCATTGACTAAATTCACTCTTGTGACGCTCATCTATGTCATCACCATTTTGTGAGCTTAAAATGTCGATATGTTCACTGCAACATAAATTTCACTGTGGTTAAGTAATACACACAAATTTTAATAGTTCACTAACATAGTAAAAATGATCTAATGACAGCCACTTACGCTAAATATGGTTGCATCTCCTGACAATTATTGATAATGTACCATTTGGCGATTTCAACCTCCTCATCTGATAATACCACATATGTGGGTGGAGAAATAAACCAACCCTATTTGTAAAGATGTCAGCCCACCATCTTCCAGAGAATCAAAGTTCCTATCTGGTCGGTTAAATATTGTCTCCAAGTCTTCTAAGTGAAGGGAGCACCAAGTCAAGCACTCATGAACAACATAGGCTTCAGCAATTGAACCTTCCGGATAAGCTCTATTTCGAACAAATTGCTTTAAAGAGCCTAAGTATCTACATAGTAAAATTTAAATTAGGGGAGAAAAAAAGCAAACATTCAAAAAAAAAACATTAAAATAAAGATGTTATGTGTTGTATTCACATTGTACCTTTCAATAGGATACATCCAGCGGTAAGCAACAGGTCCAGCCATTAGGGCCTCTTGAGGTAAGTGGATAGCTAGATGCACCATTACATCGAAAAAGGCAGGTGGAAAGATTAGCTCTAACTTGCACAATATTGTGACAATATCGCTCTGCATCTTTTGTAACTCCTCAACATTCAACATACGTCGGCACAACCTCTCGAAGAAGGTCCCGAGCTCAGATATGGTGGTGGTGACATCTCTAGGCAATAAGCCACGAATACCCACAGGCAATAGCCTTTGAAGCAACACATGGCAATCATGACTCTTCATACCAGAAAGTTTTGAGCATGAGTTGTCTACACACCTACCTATATGTGATGCATAACCATCGGGTAATCTAATATTCCTTAGAAATTGACAGAATAATTTTCTTTCAGATTACTTAATGCATAACTTGCACATGGCATTAATACTTGCCATCACCCCGCTTTAATAGATGTAGTTCCTTCCGAATACCAAGTTCCTCTAGATCAAGCCTAGCTTTATAAGTGTCTTTTGTTTTTCCATCAATCCTAAGAATTGTGTAGATAATATTCTCACAAATATTCTTCTCAATATGCATGACATCAAGATTATGTCTAAGCTTTAACTTTGACCAATATGGCAATTGAAAGAATATGGACTTCTTAACCCAGTTGAACCCGCCAACATGATGTGCTCTTTTAACTTTCTCTGGATGCTTTCCCATACCCACATCTACCACTGTGCGTAATTGGTGAAGAATGTCTTCACTAGAATATGGTTCGGGAGCTTCACGATTATCACGCATTCCATCAAATTTCAAGCTACGTCTCCACCTATGTTCCTTTGGCAACCACATCCTATGACCAACATACCCAATCTTGCTATTAAGTCTTATTGATGGTGTTTGATCTTCGCATACAGGACAAGCACTGTATCCTTTTGTGCTCCACCCAGACAAATTCCCATAAGCTGGAAAGTCATTAATGGTCCACATCAATGCAGCATGCATTTTAAAAGAAGACTTCGAGTATGCATCATATGTCCATAGTCCATTGACCCAAAGATCATTCAACTCATCAATCAAAGGTTGCATGTAGACGTCGATCTCCTTCCCTGGTGCTTTAGGCCCGGGTATTAACAACGTCATCATAAAATATTCTTTCTTCATGCACATCCATGGTGGTAAGTTGTATGTAAGAAGAACCACTGGCCACATGCTATATGACTGGCTCATGGTACCAAAAGGATTAAAGCCATCACTAGCTAACCCCAACCGCACATTACGACTATCCTTTGCAAAGTCTGGAAAGTCATTATCGAAATTAATCCAAGATAGCCCATCTGCTGGATGGCCATGATGTTTTCTTGTCTCTTATGTTCATCTTTATGCCACCATTTTTTGAGCAATCTTAGGATTCATGAAAAGGCGTTGCAACCTTGGTTTTACAGGAAAGTATCGCAGAATCTTATGAGGAACATTTCGAGAACCTCCAGACATCTTATACCTCGAAGTACCGCAAGTAGGGCAATTGGTAAGATTCTTGTTCACACCCAAAATAAACAACAATCATATTTACATGCATGAATACTGTGGTAACCCATACCCAACCCCTTAAGTACTTGTTTGCATGATAGTATGACCTGGGAAGAGACTCTCCATTAGGTATGACATCACGCAAAAGTTGTAGAAGCATGTCAAACGACTTGTTTGTCCACTTATTGTATACTTTCAAGTGGAGAAGCTTCACTATAAAGGAGAATTTAGAGAACTTGCAACCCGGATAGAGCTCATGTTGTGAGTCAGCTCTCAAACCACTTAAAAAATCTGTTGGAATATCAAAGCCATCTCTAGGACTTGAATCTTCGCTTGATTCGCAGCAAAAGCCCCTAAATCTTCAAGCATCTCATCAAGCCCATCAATGTCATCATCATTTTCCACATTATACTCTTCCACATTAGACCTCATTTCACTCTCTATATGACGAATTCTACCACGAGGTCCACTAGGCAATTCAATAGTAGGCTCCTCACCATGATATATCCAACACTTATAAGTTATGTCTATCCCATCAACAAGCAAGTGTGCCTAATCACATTCACAGTGTACAAGTTGTTATTTAAACATCTCCTGCATGGACAATTTAACTCTGTGTTCCCTCCATATTTCAATTGCATGTATGCGACGAAAAATTCTACACCTCGTTGGTACTCTTCACTTCCAATGTCGCAATCCATCCAATTCTTTTCCATGTATTCTAAGAGAAGCCATAGCAAGAAAGAATTGTAAGTTTAAAAAATATTGTTAGATAAAATGAATAAAATACACTATATTCAACAAGTTCACAATCTACACTTATCTCAAACATACAATTGATAGTGCAGTGAAAAGATTGTGCAACATTGTCGATATGCAATTTCAGAGATAGATGATAAAATTAGACTTTTCATTTGGATGAAATCATACATGTGAGATCAAAATTAAAGAAATATATATATATATATATATTTATGTGTGTATTGAAGCTCTTCTATTTTTAGGTAAACAATGCATATCAATGTTATGTTTATTCATATATGAAACCAACACTATGTATAAACTAGACTTCAACATGTGGACTTTCTATTTTTGGTCAACGAATCCATAGAACAATTTGAAAAAGTGAAGATTAAATTGGGTTTAAAATAAAAATAGGTCATCAAAGTCGTGAAGGGTGAAGATGGCAAAATTGAATCCCAAAGGTAGACAGACATATTCAGTATGTACTGAACTTGTCTTTCAAAGAAATAATTTCTAAGAACATTCTCAAGGAATCCTTGGGACTCCAGGAATATTTTAAGAATATTCTCAAGTCGAATACACAAGTACATTTATGTGTGTGCATATAATATATTTGTGTGTGAGACTTAAAAGAAGTCTACAGTCACATGACATGATTATTTTACTTAGATGTGCCTTGCATTTAGTTAAATTATTGAAGTGTGTGTTGATCATATGAAGGTTGATATGGTTAAATTTACTGCTAATTTGCAAGATATGCATTTAGCAACATTTGATAAAATAAGAATAACATAAAATTGTATATAACCCCTGATTTAGGTGGTGATATATAATAGCACTGCTAAACTTAGACAATTGGTTAATAAAAGATGTTTGCTGTATATAAGGTTAATGTCTAGGGATGCTAAATTTTTTTTAACAAATTCTATATATATATATATATATATTTTCAAGATCAAAATTAAAGAGATTATTTACAATCTCTAAAGATTATTTCCAATTTATTAAAATATATGGATCTTAAAGAAGTATACTTTAAAATTTTATAGGTATTTTAGAAGATCATTTGTAATTTTTCTAAAACTTAAATGCTAAACTTTCAATATATATTTCTATTCTATTTTCGTGTCACCCTTCGGAGACGTCCGTTTTAATATATGAGGATAGGTTTATCCAATATACGAAAATTTCTTTGTACACTAAAATTCATAATATCGTACACTAACAAAGTCAAATTTAAGATGTTTAGATGATTTATCAAATTGAAATTAAATTCTAGGAAAGAATTTTATCATTTTTATATCCTCTGTTATAAGTATTAAAATTGGTGACTCTTTTTTTTTTTCTAATATGTTTTAACAAGGATTGAAAATAAAGACAGCTTACCAAGCTTGGAATGCTGATGCTCAAACTTGTTAATGATTCTCAACTTTGAACTTCACTTATGATTTTGTATAGACTAATAAGCCTTCTGTTTACATTAACAAGATTAACAAGTTAAGCTTGAATCAGTCCCACCAAGTAGGAATCCTTTTTTTCTTCTAACCGACATGATAGGGCTAAGACCAAGCCCATATTACACATATATAGTCCATGAAGCTTAAAAGCTGGATCTCTCGACTCTATGTTCCACCTTAGGAAATAGTATAATATAGGACTGCAATATGGAAATAAAAGATCTAATCATTGCTCCAATGTAGCAATAGTATAAGGACTGCATTGTGGAAATGGAATAAAAAAGAGTTAGTAATGCTGTCCGTATCGCTGCCCAGGATCAAACTGGGGACCTTTAGTGTGTAAGAGTCATGTGATAACCACTACACCACAACAAGTTACATTTTTATTTGATCTAATATACAGTAAAAAGTTATTATTCTAAGATGGTCTAATATTTAATACCTCTAATAAAAGTTTTTAATATACTATGCAATTCTGATAGAGAAAAATGCATTGAAATGATATTAGTCTCATTTACTTTTTGACTTTAGGAGCTATGTCTTTACTTTACTTTCAGTTTCGTACATCATCTTTTCAGACAAGGCAAATTGGATGTAACTTATCATACATGCATCTTGCACATACTAATCATATACAACATTACATGGAAGAAACACCTGCCATAGTTAATCCCAATAATGAGTGACCAAATAAACAAATTAATTAATTAAATTAAAAAAAAGAAGCCGTATAATGCATTGTAAGTCTCAATGTTTTCACTGAAATCGAATGTGCCCTGTTTTCAAAGATGTCTAAAGATAGGTAGAACAGATTATCTACAGACTACAAGATTACGTGTGTATATATACGTACATGTATTACTATATTTTCTTCATTCATGAGCATAAATCTGTATCTATTTTCATATGAATTGATATCCTATATATTAAATAATAGGTTAAAAGTTAGGTGCATTATACCTGCAAAATATGAGGAAAACCCAGAAACAATGAGGAAAACAGAGATGAATGCTCCCTACGTGATCTTGTTAAAAGTTAGGTTCCTTGTACCTGCAAAATATGAGGAAAACCCAGAAACATTCATATAAAATTAGATCACCTAAAGAGTGTGAAGTCAAAATAATGGTTATCCTGCAAAGTTCATTTACAAGGAGCCAAAATAACTAAACCTACATGAAAGATATTTGCTGAAGAATGCAATTTCTTGAAAAGCAGATTAAAAGATGCAATTACAAAGAACACTTAATACACCTAAACAGACTTGATCATCTTTTTTCATTCTCATAATACTAAACACAGCTCTATGTACAAAAGCAAAATCAACCCTGATTCACCAATCCAGGCACATTTTATGTTCCAACATTCTTAGCTAGAGGTTCCAACCACATATTAATGAAAGCCAACAGATATTCCATAAGGAAAAGGACTGATGAGATATAACTTGGGCCAAAAAAAATTATGACATATAATCATCCCACCCAATACATGAAGGTAATTATGATAATAAAATCATTCCATCATATGATCCTAAAAGTCCCATGTTTCTTGAATATTGTTTAGAGTTATTAAACCGATGACTGCACCTTACAATTTAAAAAGCAAGGCATGTACTGAAAATGAAAGTGAGAAGCACAAAAAATACACAGCACCATCAATATCTCACCTTAAACCAGAAACACCACAGCGTCAACTTGTTAAGGTACTTAAGTATTATATAGTGATTGAAAAAATCAAACTATCACAAGGGGGGCAACCAAACAGACAGATTCCAAACCTGCAATAGCAATCACCATCTGAAACCACCTACATGGATTATGTAAAATCATGGTAATGATGCTAACTAGGACTACCTCACTAAATTCATGGTAAACCATTTTTTTATTAAAAGAAAAATCCATCTTCCTATTGCTTACTATGGAAACAAAATGAATAGGTAAAAATGATATGAAAAACTACGTTTTTTTTCCTTTTAGGGATAAATGAAGATGCAATCATACGGTGAAAACCCCACTATTCTGATTGGCCAAAAATGTTTCCATTTGCAAGAAAATTATCCCTCCATAATTTATTTATACAACACAAAGTTGCTGAGTTTAGTCTAATGGTCTCCTTAGAACATATTATCATAACCCATCCCCACATTCTTGATTACTTTTTATAAAATTAACCATGAAATGGAATTCATGGAAATAATCCTAAATAGTATTTCTCAAGTCGGACAGTACATGAGATTAGAACAGATGACACAAAATGGGATATTCACTAGCATAAGCAGAACAAGCAAATAAGGTATTTACACACGCAAAATGCAATAAGATAAACATATAATGTCAAACGAATTTTTTTTTAAATCCACTACTGAGGAAGAAATGCCTCTACTAGCTAGAAGATGGGACCAAGAATGGATAGAAGGTTTGAAAAAAAAAAAAAGAAGGAGGCAACCTGTTGGAGCAATAATTGCATCGGAATGTTAGTGCATGTTCTAACTATCATAGATCCCAAAGCCACATATAAATTAATAAACTGAGATCATTTTCTAGTCTTTCAAAGGATAATGAAAAATTAGTGTCCAACCAGCAAAAACACCACCAACAGCTCTATACACAAAAGAAAAACCTCACCAACTTGTAAAGAACTTGTTGTTAGCACACTTTAGGAACATTAATTTATTATTGCCTTAAAAATTTGACATTGAATGAAAATGACATCATGATTTCTTTTATATTTAAGGCCCCCTGCAATATAAGAAGTCATGCTCTATTGGTCTAGTGGTTTTATTTGCTTTTTGCTTATGTTGTGAGTCTAAAAAAAATGAGAAAGTGATCGTCAATGAGTATGTAAACAGTAATTAAGAATCTAAAGGGATAGCATAATAGTACACTAAGTAATATTGAACCATTGTAAAGCTAGCAAAATAGTATAGTACGTGTCACATCAAAATTATGTGAACTCTTCATTCAAGAGAGAAACTAATAATAGGACAAAATTTGTTACATGTATCACGAACACAAATGTATTCATTGCATAAAATTACAAAAAAACTGGAAAAACAAGCCAAAAACAGTGTGTGTAGATTTCTAAACTTTTTAATGGTTTGATAATTTACTTACTATTTAAAGCTTACCAAAGTCTTCAAATAAGGCAGCAAGGTCCTAGAGGAAAAGGTGCTTTGCCTACAAATACTCTGAGTTTTCAACCACATTCCAGCATGTTATGAATATTTGAGACAGACATATTGTCAAAAAGAAAACAACAGATATCAAATTTCTCATTTAAAAACAAAATGCATACATGGAATAAATAGAACAGCCCAAACTTGATTCCATTACGTACTCTATAATCCATTATATTATGCTATTGACAAAGAGCATTTCTATACTGTTTTGGTGCACATTGATTTTAGATCACGACCCAACAAAATGTTTTCTATTATTTAGATCAACTATAGATGAAAAAACCAGCGCAATAAAGATCATTGAAGTCATCTTAGCATTTGGGCAAAAAAACATCAGGCACAACCATACAAATGAAAGAAAATATAGTTCATGGCAATAAAGAAGGTGAAAAATAATGATCATTTATTGGTTTTTCATAAAAGAAGCTATACTTCTGGAATTTGAGGACCACCATACCACAAGGACATGTACCAAAATAGATTTACAAGGGGGTCAAAAAGAGATTTCTCATACCATGGTTCTTATGAAAAGAAATCACACAATAGATTAACTATAGATTTGCTGACTCAAACAGTATACCATTATTTTGTTTATACAATAATATATCATATAGGCTAACCTTCAATGATTCCACAATAAGGTTCCTTAAAGGGAAGCTAGTCTCTTTTCAACATCCTCCACGTCAGTATTCATGGCTGCATAAAACAGAGAAATATGCTATGGTGTTACAATATGACTTTCCTCACCATGTTCATTGCTCCTACAAATATCTCATCATGAGTTTCTCTTGCTAATTATTCAAAATAAGAGCAATCCACATCTACCAAATTAGAAAACCAGAGACCTACAATGAATCCATCACTTGCCCTCAAAAAAACAGAACAATAAACAAAAAGAAACCTTAATTATTTCTAACTCCACATAACTGACCAGGACCCCTATTCTTATTCATCGAAATCATGTTTTTTTTTTCTAACCACATCAATGAAAACCCAACACCCCTACAGTGAGGAAACTAGCACAAACAACACAAACCCAATTCCTAAATATTGATAACAGTAGCCCCTATAAGCCAAATACAACTCCATAACGTCCAAGAATTGCTGTCATACAATTAATTATCGAGTATACTTTCTACCAACAACTGCCGTGAGCATAAATCCTCTTAATTCATTAATATGTTTGTTCTGCCACAATAGTAGCTCAGAAGAATTTAAAACACAGATTTCAAACCAAGCGATGTCTACTAGCAAAAATCCAATTGGAAAAATATGTCACATGTTAATAGATTACATTTTATTTCTTTACTAGGATTGGTTTCAGCCTATGAATTGCATATTTGAAAGCCAATCCCAAATCCAATCCTGGTCATGGAACTTACATTTAAGGAAACTAAATTACAAGATTCAAAATGGAAAAGAGAAATGAAAAAAAGAACAATTATAGTATATATTGACAATGGTTATGTGATTAAACAAGTATATGAATTGACTAGTTTGACAATTTCAACAACCTTGGTTTTTCTACCTAGAACACACGGTACATCCACAAATGCTCTATTGTGGTTTATCTACTGGTTTTAAATATTTCATAGAAAAGAAGTACAATACCTTAATATTGCCCCAACTCTCAGGCTGAAATTCATAAACCATATGGTGATAATGATTGTTCTTTTTGTTAATTACGCTGCTGAGGAATCTGTCTTCTAAAGCAAATACAATGATCTGTGAATTAAAAGCAATTTTAATGAAAATTATTAAAAAAAAAAAGACAATGAAAGATCTGATGAAATAAACGATGCACTACTGTTGTCAAAATTGTTATTTTCAACTCTAAGATGTTGATTGAGCATATATGCCTTTTTAAGAAATATCTTTCTTGAAGATATTCTAATTGTACTTTCACATGCAATCTATGTGCTCCATGCTCCTTGTAAATTTGAAGCAGTGTAATTAAATTAAGAGAAATCATCACAATCTGCCCTTATGTGCAAAGCCATGAAATTTTTGCTCTGCGCAAAATGTTGTGCCAACTGTCTTTGTGTCCCTCCTGGTTACTATGGCAACAAACAAGTCTACCCTTACTACAACAACTGGAAGACCAAGCGCAGAGGACCCAAGTGCCCTTAGTTTCCTATTCTTATCTAGTCTTTAAACTCTTAAGTCTTAATCAACCCACTAGACTAATACCATTTTTTTTCCTTAAATTAATTTACTCGTGTACCATGTTTGATGTAACTATTGTTACTTTAATCATGACTTCAAACGTCAGTGACCATTTAGGAATCTTGTTTTGGTTAGTTAAGAGGTCGGTGTAAATTTCATAATGTGATTCGTGAGCAGCTAAGCTTCAATGGTAGTGCCGGTCTTATTCACTAACCCCCCAAGGAGAGAGCTCTGCTACTAAGTGTACTCTCTTATATTTTCGGTTTCATTATCTCAAAGCACAAATATTTACAAGTATCAAGGAAAACCCAGATTCATGCAGCAAATCAAGTATCAAGGAAAAACCCAGATGCACTATTGACACAACGAAAAAACTAAGTTTTACGCGAATCTAAAAGCTTAGAAAACTATAATTTAGCAGTAAACTCACGATTTCAACACGATTTTGACGAAACCCTAAGCAAAGTATTTACATGCAACTAAATAAAAGTGAAAAAAAAAAATGTTACTACAAACCTATATACTATGTCTGGACTGATGAACGATCATCGATGACCATGTAGATGAAAATTTCCATGACGTCTTTCTTCGCTTTACTGCCCAAGAAGGAATTGTACTGTAGATGGAGATATCGGTCAGCCGTGTAATGGAAACATCGGTCGAAATTGGAGGTCAAGTAGAAGGTTTCGTTGGAGGTGAAGCAGAGGGTTTCGTCGGAGATGAAGTAGGGTTTCATCGAAGGTCGAACAGAAATAGAACATACATTACTGTAGCTTAAGGGTTTGTACAAGGAAGAAATGGGAAAGTGATTTTAGTACGATAGGAGCGAGGGTTTCTTTTCACTTTTTGTTTCCTGTTTTCGAAGTGCCGCGCGGGATGTGTGTTGGGGGAAGTAGCGGGTTTACTGTTTTCGTTTGCAAATTTTAGCCACGGTCATTTTATGGAAGGGTTACCAATTATATGAAAGTTTCATAAACGTGGCTATTAATATGCTTTGGTTGATAATTTTAAGTTAAAAAAAATAGGTCACGTTTGCAAAAATTGCAAACGTGACCTAATATCAAAATTCCTGTAGTGAAAACATCCTTCACAATAAATATTGATGATAAATAAGTGTAGGATAAATAGATAATTAAATCAATAAATGTTAATAGAGGTAGAGTAGAATCAAATCACGATTCTGCATAAGGGGGAATCGAATTCCTCCTAAAAGTTGAAATCGCGATTGGGTTTCTAAAACTGCTTCCAAAGATGGGGAGAGAATGAAATTTGAAATTATGATTCTATTCTGATCTATTCTTGAAAACTAAACATACCATTATTGAAACACGCAAATTTAACGATCAGAGGAGCACAACAATAAGTCGAGTCTCAAATGTTTTGGAATATTTGCAAATAAGCCATGATTTATAATCATGTATTAAATCATATATTGATGTTATTAGATTCTAGTTGGTATGTAATAATTAATTTAATATAATAACATTATTAAAATATCTAATTATATAATTTAATAAAAAATCTAAAACAAGAAATAACAATAATTCATCCATAGAACCCCGTGTATAGCCACTTCAAGAGTTAAGATGGTCAACTACCATAAGTGATTCTAGGTACAGCTTTATCTTTTCATAATTTCTTATGAAGTAAATGAAATACAATACTATTATTATAGTCAGTAATACTTCTTCCTTTCTTGGTGTTATGAGGGCTGTAATAACTCAGAGGACTTAGTGTAATTTGTTGATATGCCGTCTGATGTAGACGGGATCATGAACAAGTGAGTTGTCGAAGAAGCAACGGAGGAAGACTAAGCTGTAGGAGATGGACCGGCTTGCCAATTTAATTTATTTTACCTTTCTATTTCATTTATTTTGACGTTCCTATTTTATTTATTTTACTGTTTCCGTTTCATTTATTTTAGGGGACTTAAAGGTCGTATTTATTTTACCGTTTCTGTTTCATTTATTTTGATGTTTCTATTTTATTTATTTTACTGTTTTTGTTTCATTTATTTTAGGGAACTTAAAGGTCGTATTCAAGCCTTATAAATGGCATTGTAACCCTTTGTACAGATTATTATTAACTTTTGATATTTGAAATTCCTTATTGATAAATTCTCTCATAAAGTTTGCATTGTTATTGCAAATTTTGATCTTTGAACGCTTTATGCTGCATCAGGTGGTATCAGAGCGAGGATGGCTACCTACAGTGAAAGCGGTGCTCTCCGTGACAGTGTTTAGGAGGGTGGAGCCTCTCAGAGGATGAGGTGTTGCAACGATTGGAGCGATGTTAGAGCAACGGATGGATCACAGATTCCATTTCGAGGAACGTCTTGATGAGATTGTAGATCATCTGGTTGCTTTGGAAATTGATGCAAACAGGAGACGGGATGACAATAGAAGACCAGGGATGATGTAGCTCATGGGGAACCTATTGACAGACCAAATCCTGCCTGTAAACAACTTATCTATGATGAAAATTCTGAAGAGAGTGATGTAGAACCACCTCGGTTTGCTTGCAATCCACCATACGGTGGTCGAAGACGGAATGATTATGATGATAGAGATATTGGAAATTTTCGAAATCAGCGATATGGCGGGTATAGAGGAGATGGTTATGATGATCGAGATGGTGGAGACTTTCGATTGAAAGTTGACATCCCATATTTTAATGGAAATCTTGGAATTGAAGAGTTTTTAGATTGGGTTGCTGATGTAGATCGGTTCTTTGATTATGCGAGACTCCTCCCGAAAGAAAAGTCAAGTTAGTGGCATGTCGATTAAAGGGAATGGCATCGGCATGGTGGGAGCGGATTCAATATAGGCGAGAACGAGAAGGAAAGGGTCCGGTTTGCACTTGGTATCGGATGAAGTATTTAATGAAATCAGAATTCCTACCGCCTGATTACGAGCAGATTTTGTTTCAACAGTATCAGAGGTCTCAACAAGGAAATAAATCTGTCCATGAGTTTACTGCTGAATTTAAGATTAGCAGAAAGAAATAATCTTATAGAATCTGAAGGTCAGCAGGTGGCTCGGTATTTGGAAGGATTGAAACCAACCTTGCGGGATAGAATTGGGGTCCAGGTAATTCGCACCTTGAGTGAAGCGAAGAATCTGTTATTACTATTTCCAAGTAGTAATAACAGCCAACATTTTACCTAAAGCTCCTTTTATTTATTTATTTTTTTTATGCTGCCCTATTTATCTGAATTTATTTTAACATGGTAACAGTATAAATGAGTTGAGCTACTAGGGTTTTGCCTTGACATTCATTCAAGTTCAACTTAAACAATAATTAAATAGGTTTAAACTTAAACTATTCAAACAATTTATCAAGTTAAGTACAAGCTTTATAATTTTTTACACCCATCAATTGGAGACCGGTCTAATTTAACACAAGTCGAATTTAATGCCTGTTGAGTTCGACTTGAGTTTAGACAGCAATATTATTTCAACTAGAACAAAATCAAATTTTAAATAAATTGATTTTAATAAGCTTAATTGAATTCAACCCGAGCCAGTTGTCTTCCTTTGTCCACATTCACCGGTTCAAAAAGTTCACCATCTCCAAGGCGGAGTGCATAAAAACATGCAAACTTGTTTGGACGGAAGAGCTCAATCTCATATGAGATAATCATGTCAATAAAGCAAAAGATATTGCTAATTCATTTGGTAGAACAGTGATTCTTGACCAACTGCCGCGCCATTTCTTTAGTTAGCTTAGTAGGTTTATGTTCATAAATTGTCATTAATTATCTTCAAGTACTCTTCGCTCTTCACTTTGACTAACTTGCACTGTAGAACCCGAGCCTCAAAAGTCAGTCTAGAGCAACAACAACATCCCACTAAACAACTAGAACATGTCATCTCTCTAAATTTATTCATTTATTTTTGGTCAATCATCTCTCCAGATCAATTAAGGTTATACAAGATTTGTTTCTGCACACAAACTTCCGTTGATGAAATCTTGAAATGGAAAATCTACAAAATCCAAGCTTTTCCCCGCCTCAACGAAGGTAAATTTTCCGCTAAGCTCGATTATGTTATCATCAAGTTATTCTTACAAAAAACATAAATATGTAAGTAATCCGTGGATGATAAATGTTGCTCCTCACTCTCTTTATACATGTATACAAATAGATAAAAGCTGCATTTGGTAAATAAAGCGAACAAACGAAAGAGCAAGAAACTAGTGGAAATATTGCCTTTAGAGATCATCTCCTCTCTCCAAAATTTGAGATGAATGAGTAGAAAATGCAACTAATACCCATTTGTTTCAAGAAAAATGACTTATATTTAAAAACGTGTTTTACATAAAATTATTTTCCTGAAAAAATAAAATATATTTCCATGTGTTTTGTTGCATTTATACAAATATATCGAAAAAAATTTCTGGTATTTGACTACCAATACTATATGATACATTGTCATATGTAAATAATTTGTTATTGACAAGTTACCATATCAATCTATTATCCCAAATAATTTTATCTGAAGGTAAAAAAAACACTTACAAATCATCAATTGATATTTATAAATTTTTTTAATGATTTTTTCATTTTTCATTTTTTTTCATTAAATTATTTTTCATGTTTAAAATATAATTATTAGTTGATTATGATAAAAATAAATAAATATTCCATTGCTAGAATTTAAATACTTGTAAATGTTAAATCAGAAAACAACTTTCCGTTCTCAAAAAGATATGTCATTTTACTTAAAATGAATAAGATTTACTCCTTAGTAAAAATTATTTTTCCTTACAAAAGAAAATCCTTTCTTTTTAAAGTGTTCTTTTCTATATAACAAACAGAGAAAAATAAACGAAATTGTTTTCTGAAAAATACTTATCTTGAAACAAACGAGGCCTTAAGTTGCAAAACAAATTTAGCTTTATCAATATACCTAATTTATTTTCCATCATTTCCAATTTGTAATAGCAATATGATATTACTACAACTCCACACTATTTTGAAAAAAAAAAAAAAAGTAAAAAATGTAGCTCTTTCATTATTATTTGAAGACATAAAACCTTATGCTTGTGGACCTGTTGATCACAAATACTTCCTTATATTTGCCTCATGTACACTTGATCCCTTAATTTTTGAAGCTATGAATTTGAAACCCTCAAGTAAAGAAGGAAAAGTACATTCATTACTATTTTTTCGTGCGGCGAAAACCACACGTTAAGAAAACACAGGTAAAATCAACAGCAAAATAGGTTTATATAAATTGAAATGCACCATTTGAAGATTTGAGGGTTCAAAGGCACAATTTTGAATATATAAGAGTCAATTGCACAATTCCAAGCTATCCCATTCCTAGGTTATTGGACTGAACCAACTTAGAATGCCATTTTCATGCATAACTGATCTAGTTTTGAAGAGAGTATATGCGCTATAAGGAGGGAAGATATTTATTATACATAATACCACATTTGGGGAAAAAGAGATGACTTATCCTAACCTCTAAACACCAAACATACGGATATAAAAATTCTTGATTAGCAAAGCAAAAGAACGTTAGTGAGCAAACATATCCAATGAACTAGGCGAAGGGGGCAAACAGATTACCTTCAATGAGCTAACATGGGAAGCAATTCACTGGAGAGCCCTGCAGGCTAGTGATAATAAATAATCAAACTGCATTTCCTGGTATCTTTTGCTTTAATGATCTTTTACAATGGTACAGGAGAAAGCTCGAGGGCCCATGAAGCCTTAAAAAACCCATTTCTTTCCGCTACTTGGGTTTTTTGGGGTCTTTTAATGTCTTTGCAGGCACCAAAAAGACATAGTAGGCACCTGCAGTTGGCATGAACCTTCTTCAACTGAATCAATGTTTGTCAATCCATAAGCAAGGTTGATGAACAAAATAACCTCTGTGCTTCTCTATCCCTCTCTTCACTAATCTCACTGGAACAATTCCTCTCTTCCCATTTCATGCCAATGGTGTATGTCTTTTAGCAATTTATGGCCGGATAATTCCTCACACTGTGATAAGTGAAAAATAGAATTAGAAAAAGATACATTATATCTTTTACACCCCCTTTCATGGGTAAGTTAAAACATTTTGGTAATTTCCTAAAGACTAGGTAATCACAAGAGTAAGGAGCACACTAGAAACCTATAAGATCAAACTAAGCATCAAACAAAGCAAAAGGATACTTAGATCAATGAAATGGCCATAATAAACCACAGTGCTACCTGATAAAAATAGAAAAGCAATTCACAAGTAAACACTACAAACAACAAGAGAGAATTGTTCTCAAAACCGCCTCCTCATTCCAAGCTTAATCCCCAACACTATGTGCATTCTTTTCCGTCCATAAATAATAACCCACCACTGTTATTGTATTTTTACAAAGGGCTCTTAAAGAATCCCTTCTCGGTTCAAGAAGATCAGCCAAAGAGAGTGAGAAGATAGATGAACATGGCACAGCAAAGAACCTTCTTGCTTCCTCCATATCCACATAACAAAGTTACATTTCAGAAAAGATGGGTAAGAGTCTTCTCCTCTCTTCCGCAAATTGTTAAACGAAACCACAACCCATTCCACAATCTATCCATTGTATGGTGCTTCTTTAGCAAACAACCAAAGAATAAAAATATGCCTTCTTGCAGCAGAATTATACCATGGCATTTCTCTCCCTAGCAAAGAGGTACACATGTTTGATAGACGGCTCCTTGGTGGGTTTTTC
>JAMXBD010005235.1:0-21389 GCA_024138025.1 Combretum micranthum
TTTAAAAACGGCTTTAATAATTGCTTGTTGCTTATGTGTGGCCGTACTTTAGACCTAGTTCGAGGGGCAGCAACCTTACTAAGCAGTGCCAATATGATAGTTAAGCTATTTAGGCCATCATGGGTAGCTTGGTGGGTAGCTGAGAGAGGGAACAATAGTCGGATAACATATATTCATATTGGAGGGAAGTTGTATTAAGCAGTTTAATATATGGCTTTGTTACTCTACTTAATCACAATGCACAAATATGGATAGAGATACGTAATGACTCTAATCCCTAGATGAAGCTATTAGTTGTAGAGGTAGGAGATATAGGTATTCGGGCTACCTATGTCAACTCCATGTGTAGTTGTTGCTCCTCAGGACCCCTAGGTCCTCAATAATAAGCTATTGGTGTCGCGACTCTACGTGGGGCCTAGTAGGATTGTCCTAAATCGTCATATCACGTGTGCACCCGCAACATGAGGACCGCCTTGCAAGTCAGAGTTTACAAGACTCTAATTAATTATCCTCTGATTGTATATACATATATTAATTTATTATGAAAATAATTTATTGGATATCAAAACTGCACAGATCACAAGACCGCAGAGAATCAGATATCCTACCAAACGACAAGATAAGGTAAATCTAGGTTTAACACGAAATTTCAACTAGGTTTAAGTTAAGAAAAAGACTACATTTTCATGTTTATTCTCTCAACTAGGTTTAACCTATCAAATTCTCAATCTTCTATCAGTCTCGTACAACTTGATCTTTGCCACGCTCTGCACTCAAATCCTATCCCATCCATGTATTCAACTTACCTGCAAAAGCAAACTGTTGGGGAGTCAGCTACAACTAGCTGAGTGAAGTATACCCTCGCTCCATACCGTTCAAGCAAAAGCAAACAAGTTATTAAACAAGCATATGCAATGCAGACAATCAAATGCACAAATATATATGGCCAACCGGTAACCATATATATATTCGGATTTACGCCCTCCGAATCCAGGGTTGGGGTACATCCACACATCAGCACCCGGACCGCTACTACTTCGGGAATCAAATTTATTCAAGGAGTTTTTCATATATAGAAAATAATATACATATAACAACATCCCATTGAAGCAAGATATCCTTAACAATGACCCGGCGATCCTAGGAGGTGGGTCCGTCTCCCCAACGACTTAGTTCCCATTCCCCTAGAACAAGGCCCATGGTCCACACTAGGTATATACCACTTCGGTCCTCCATGTTCACCGTCCTCACGGGACAGTGTGGCCCATCCGAGTCAAAGTGTAGTGGTGATGGCCTTCTACATGCAATCGTGAAATGCATGATCAATATTATGATTATCACGCCAATAGTCATTAAGTCCATTTATTTGGCGACCAGACAATTATCAGACACTCGCAAAGATCAAAATGATTAAACAACACTCAATACTTAACGTTCAGAATAATGTATAGTATTTTCAACACAGATAACAAACACGAGCAACCACAAGTGTAAATTTCCCAACCCCATACTTGAATCATTTAATTTATATTAATAAAATATCATACTCTAAACCTACAAGCACAAGCAGATATGAAGGTCATCGGAATATACTCACCTGTTTATCCTTGCTTAATAGTAGTAGAAGTCTACAAGAACACTTGAAGACAGATCTGTATCCCCTGAGAATCGAGATAACAGATACCCCATTACTATACTCTTATTCATATAAAGAAACCTATTGTGTCTTTGTATCTTAAACTCGAGTTTTAGCATTTCTTAATCTAACCTTAACACACAATTAGTCATTTTGAAGCTTGTAAAGGCTATGCTTCATAAGTTAAGCTATAAAGTTCGTATAATCTTATTTTTCTTAAGAGAAGTATTTTAAATGTTTTCAAATATCAAGTTAAATCACGAAATCTTAAATTGGGCATATTATATTCGTTTTAACTTAGATTTTAGCGTATGAGTAGTCATTGAAAAACTTATCGAATATAGTTTTTAATTGTCAGGTTAAACTAATCATTTTGTATATTTTTCCTATATTACTTTAGGGCTCGAAAGGTATCATAATGTTGCCTAGCTTTCTTGTTTTGTATTCTTAATTATTATTTCAAGTTCGATTCCTTGTTTCATGTTTATTTCATCAAGTATTAGTGATTAAACTTAATTTGAGTTCATTATCTACTTTTTAGTTAAAGCGTATACATTTATATTTATTTTCATTTTTCTTATCTTGATCTTATTTTAAGTATTTAACTTTAGTTAATTTGATTATATTAGCTATTATTTATGATTTCCATTAATCTATACTTTATATCTTTATAGTCTTATAAGCGTTGAATTTTATACTTAGAGTTACGGAATTCTTGATTAAGTTTAATATTTCAATTACAATTTATATTATCTTGATTTTCTAATTTGTAATTGAATTACTTAAATTTTATTTTAGGAATCTTATTCTTTTATATGTGTTGAAATCTTCATATGTCTATATAGGTTTGTTATTGAGTATATGTTGTGTGTACTTTAAATTATTTAAACTTGTCATAGAACATCTCTATTCTTTTTAAATGTCAGAACTACGCTATAGGTTTACTTTACTTAATTTTAATTGTTTCTTTAGTTAAGTTTTACTTCATAAAACATAACGAATGTTTATATAAGTTAAGAATATTTTTGTTTTAGTGTTTTTTATATTAAAATCTTAGTTTGAATCTTATTTATGTAAATTATACCTAATATCTAGTTTTAACGGTTACATCTCAATCCTAGCGATTTATTTTTAAATCATCATTTGCTAATTGATATACTTTAAGGATCTAATAATTCAATTCTAAACCACTAGTTATTGTCTTTGAATTATATTTATCGAGATATTACTCGTTTTGGAAAATTGCTGTTCATTTCCCAGGAGGTCACCCATCCTAGGTCATGAGCACGCTTAACTTTTAGTGTTTTGAGAATTTTTCAATATTATACTACATATATCTCTATAGTCAAGGTTTTATATTTTCCTTACATTATTTTCAAGTTGAAAACTAAATTCTAAAATCTACGGAATCGGATAGATTTAGGTTTTTCACCTACACGATTAGAATTTCCAGATCTGATAGAACAAACTAGGGTTTTAGTCTATATAGGATTAAATATTATAACTTTCATGTTTGTGAAATCAGAATTTTAATTTGGGCTTTAGATTAGAAGATTTTGATAAGTTATTGATCCTATCGGGTATATTTCAACTCTAGCAATTTATCTATAAATTTCTATTTACTATTAAATAGACTCTAAATATTAATTATCTAAACTTATAATCAATTTTCTATCATCTAGCATTTTTTTAGTTATCAATTTATTATCTATTTGATAAACAAAATGTAATATCAACTAGTCTAAATACACATACTAGCATGACATAATTTTATATTATTCTCATTATATATGCATTTAAATATGTATATTTATAATAAAAACTAATATTAAAACTCTTAATATCACGAAAACTTCTACGTACCGAATCATAATAGTAAAATTTTAGAGTGACTGAAACCTAACCTTGTGTGGTCTTGAATTGAAGAGCGCATTGCCATGATCACAACACCACTTTCAATTGGAATCAGTTGTCATATGTGAAAGATATGAGCTTTTGAAGATCGAGGAGCTTCTAGATTCCTTTTTATTATTTTATTATTTTCATTTTTCTTTTTCTTTTTTTTTCCTCTACTGGAGGAGCGTTTTTCTTTTTTCTTTTCTTTTTTTTTTTCCTTTTCTTTTTCCTTCTCTGATTCGGAGAAGTTTTTTTTTTCCTTTTTTCTTTTTTTTTTTTTTTTTTTTGAGAGTCTTCTGTTGAAGACTTTAGAGAGAGAGAGAGAATAGAAAGAGAGAATGAGACGAGAGTGAGAGAGAGAGTTAGAAAATTTATAGGAGAAATTTGCGTGTAGAGCAAGCTGGAAATTTGGGGGAGATTTTAATTTTTCGGTTCTAATTAATACGTATAATAAATATTTATTCGTTATTATTTTTAAATGAAAATTTACGTACCTACTATATTAAATATTCTGAACACTATGGTATACTTAAAATTTTTAAATTAAGATTTTTATTTTTCAACTTTAATATATATTATCATAAATTATAATTTATCCTTTAAGGATTTAAATTATTAATGTTTTGGTATTTTATGACCTGTTAATAATTAAATTATCTTTAATTTGACTTTATTTATATTCTACTATTATAAATTTATAGTGTTTATCTTTTGTTTGTATCTTTTGAATTATTTTTGAGATCTAATTTATTATTTTACTTATCTTTATTAGTTTTTAGTTTATATATTAATCATATTATTATTGTTATGTCTTACGAAAGATTTTTCTTTGATATAGGTATAGTTTATACTTATATTTTTATTTTAATTAAGTCTTTTATTGTCCATATTGGTAATTACCAAAATTTAAATTCACGAAAAGCGGGGATGGTTTTTCGGACATTTCTAAAATTTCTACCAGACATTACTATGTATTTAACAATTACCAAAAATTAAATAGATGTATAATTTAGGGCGTTACAATTGGAGTATAAGTGCTCCACTGCATTAATTTGAAGTTATAAACTATTGGTTATTTCATTGCATTTAGAACAAGTACATGTGTATATCTCGTTTATTTGTTTATGTCGATGTCGTACCGAGCTTTAGCTTATCTCTTTCTTTTTCAAGTATTGATAATTATGATGATGAAACCTATGATTACATGGGGTATGGCATGAATTTCAAGGAGTCTCTCGACCAGCGGAGTGACTAGGATTCACTAGATTAATATCATTATTCTATATATAGAACTTTGCTATCAAACTTATGTTTTAATTTGGGTCTATTTGTGAGCCTATGGTTTGTATTATGAGATACTTGAAACTCTTTATTTTGGAATAACCGATGGCATGGAACTTATATATGGAGATCTACTCTCTCGAGTTTCCTATTTGGAATATGTTTTGAGAAATTTATTTTCTATTGCAAATCCAGTTGCTTCCAGAATCTAATTTAGTGATTTCATAATCCAAAGATTGTTTAGCAACGATCACGATAAATTGTAAATTAAGATAGCCTTAACATATAATGCAAAAGTATTACGCATTTTGGCTAGGCACGCCATGATCCAAATCGGGGCATGATAAATTAAACACTATAATCTAATATATAATGAGTCTATGGTCCATTAGTAATAATATTACACATAGATATAATTACAGTAGCTTCTAGATTCTTGCTGTAATAGATTGGTGAGCTTAGAGCAATTACACATGTCACTCCCGCAATTACAGTAGCATAGTCGGGCAAATACATATATATATATATATATATATCATTACATGGTGCAATAGAAAAAAAAATCAATGAAAATAGACGAAGCATTGAAACTCCAAATTATAGCTTGTATTTGAGCTATGCCATAGCATTATTCACTGATCATTCATATCATCTCTTATATTCATTTAGCATTCCATTCATTTCACCTTAGCAATATCCCCACCGCATTTCAATTAGGATGAGAGCCTCCTTAGGTAACCACCATGGGCAACGATATTCTTAAATTTGAGATATGGCCACGAGTTCTTCATTAAATGATGAAAGCAAAACTTGAAGTGCATAAACAAAGATTGCAATCATATTTTGATGCCCTTCAATACCAAAAAAATTCATTAAGAACACAAATAGAAGGATTTGTAGAAGATAGACTAAAAGTGCCATTTTATTTGCATCAAGAAGAATCTCAAGTAAGTATGCAATGTTATTAATAATTCATGAATCTAGAAAATTACACCAAACAAAAACAACAACTATTGACCCAAAAGCCACATAATATCCATTAAACATATCATCTAACCAAAAGTCATTACTGTTACTTCAATTTGTCAATTTCCCCTTAAGCCCAGCAATAATTCCATCTCAAAACCAAGCCAGTATTGTTTTGCTCAAATCCAAGAAAAAAAAACATACCATAAGTTCAACATCCATATTGCCGACAATTTATTTAAAGAAAAATATTGTGAAACCCATGTAGAACCACAACCAAATAAACAGTTACCTAAAACCATTAAATAACTATAAACCAACCAAAGAAACTCATTGTCAAACCACTATTGTGAAAACAACCGTAAACCAACGTAAAAAACTTACTGCCAAACCATATACACCCTAAATCCACATTAACCCTTCTCATACAAACACACACAACTAGGAAGCTTCACCACACATGCTACACTACCATTCTAAATTGCAACTCATACAAACTCCAAGTCATGCTCCAAATGATTATAATTCTAAGATGCAAGCAAAAAGCATTGAAAATAGGGAAAAAAGTTACAATTGATTTCCTTAAGTAACATGCATTGACATATGCCATGCCTATAAATAGTGGAACTAAGATTCTTATATTTGAGGAGACAAAAGAAGTACTTAAGTTCAAGAGCATGATACCTTATTCGAGCATTTCAGCAAATAACTTCAAGTGTTCTATTCTTTTCATTTTTTGGGAGGTTTTGAACTATTAATGGCCAACACTACCCAATTCGTCTTACGTCATGGCATTGCCTTAGAGATGATGCCTCAACTTATGGATTCTAAATTTGGGACTCAACAACCCTTAAGCCATTGTTGTAAGTTCTGTTAATTGAACCTGTTTGTCATGCTTGATGTATGGTTTGGTCAGGTTATCTCACTGAGTTGTGGATCTGCTCACCCCCCCACCCCTTCCCCCAATAGTTATTGTACAGGAACAGTGCTCGTTGGGGTGAGGCTAGCGATGTATGAGTGTGCTCCTTCAACAGACATCTTGAAAATAGAAAAGTTTGGTTAGATATATGATAAACTTAGATTATGTAATAATCAAATCATGTAGTTATTCATGTCTTTTTAAATAAGTCAAAATCGAATTTTTATTATTTGGTAGGGGATACCGATCCTCTGCGATCTTGATAGAATATGAAAAATCGAATTACTTAGTAAATTTAAATAAATATATTATATATTTAAATGATTAAATTACGCGAAGTAAATAAATAAGATAAAATCTTGTAATCTCTAGTTTGCAAAATGGTCCTCATATTATGGGTGCACACGTGGAATGATAACTTTAGGTTCATCCTACTAGGCCCCTAATAGGGTCGTGGCACCACCCCCATTAGATCGATGTTGGGCCTACATTATAGTTATATATTCTCTATCAATAATTTCCATGATAAATTTTAGATCAACATATAAATCATCCAAACTTTAAGTACGTTAAAGTTTGATATAACTATATGTATATTGATTACTATACATCTTCTCTTATTGGCCTGGGTCTTTAATTAAAATCCATCAAATATATTGCATAATTAAATAGAATTGTTAGATCAACTCTAAAACAAGGATAAATTAATATAAATCTACATCTGCAAATGATCTATAAATTTAAACTTGTTCGATTTACTTTTGGTTTTCATACTCAAATATAATAAACTTTCTCGTTACCTTTCCTATAATATTTTTAATCTAATTCAGTTTTCTAATTCCCGGTGCCGGATGGAGCAAATTTTACGTTGCTAATTACTCTTCTCAGTGGATTGTAATTGAAATCATATGCAGGGAAATATTTAACAAGGCAGCAATATGCATGTCGTTATTGCTAAAATAAAAAAAAAATTGTAAAATATCACGATAAACTGAACAATATGCAGATAAAAAATTATGCTGACTATTTTATGTTGTGTCTGCCATACATGAAAATGACAGCGTAACGGAAAAAGGAAGTAATCTAAATATATGATAGATAATATGCTTAAAATGGATCAAGTCTATGTGGATTTGTTAGTTGTATTTTACTTCAAACGTTAAAAATTTTTGACAAATAGAATTGTTCTTCATGACAAACTACTCCATAAGAGCAAGTCTATGTAGATTTGTTAGTTGTATTTTACTTCACCAGAAGAGCCTTTGAATATATAATCTCTAATACAAATGAAAAAAATAAAACTCTCAAGGTAGAAAGCGACCACGTGCTTGAACAATTCAGGAGAGTAGCAATAATGAATTAAACACAATAAATAATATACGAAAGTCAATTTCACGTCGAAGATGAAAATAGAGAGTGGAAGATGTCTTCGGAGTTGTTGAAGAATGATTCATCCTCCTTGCAGAAAATTCGTGCTTTTCCTATTGGATAACTCTCTGATTTTATCTATAAATAGCTCCCAAGTTTCGCTAGATCCCACACTCAACCGACGAACCCTAATTATTAGATCTAGTAATAAAGAGAGTTAGCGGTGACCTTTACTTCTTAGGTGCAATATGAACACTTCTAGTCTTTGCCATTTTGGCCGTGGCATGTTCCATTTGCTTAGCTTATGACCCTTCTCCTCTTCAGGACATTTGCGTAGCCATCAAGGATCCCGTAGATGGAGGTAAATGGTCTCCTGCAATTTTTCCATTGATTAAATTCGCGCAGTTGTCTAATTCCATGTGATGCTTATCTTCTACTTATTGTGAAAAATATTTTCCAAAAATTTTAAATTTTTTTATTTTATATTCTTCTCTTTTGCTTTTGCTTTTTTTTTTTCCTTCTTCTTCTTCTTTAATATATATACACACACATTTGTTGTAATGAAAAATATAAAGTTGATAATATCACCATACCAATTAAAAAAAAAAAAAAATTTAGTAATTTACCAGTGACTTTTTTTTATTATTATGTGATAAAAACATATACCATATATTTAGGATCTTATGACCAATGATTGTAAAATGTGATTAATATAACATTTTTATGATGCAGTATTTGTGAATGGAAAGTTCTGTCAAGATCCAAAGAAGGCAAAACCAGAAGATTTCCTGTTTCGTGGTTTGCAGAATCCTGGAAATACTAACAACCCACTAGGGTCAGCTGTCACTCTTGTTGATGTTACAAAACTCGCTGGGCTCAACACTCTCGGCATTTCCTTAGCTCGTATTGACTTTGCTCCTTACGGCCTCAACCCTCCCCACATTCATCCTCGTGGAACTGAAATCCTATTGGTTTTGGAGGGCGAGCTATACGTGGGATTTGTTCTTTCTAATCAATTGAACAACACACTCATCACTAAGGTCTTATATCCTGGAGATGTTTTCGTATTCCCAATTGGCACCATCCATTTTCAGCTTAATGTAGCTAAAACCCCTGCTGTGGCTATTGCGGGTTTAAGCAGCCAAAATCCTGGAACAACTACAATTGCTAAAGCAGTCTTTGGGTCTACGCCACCTATTAAAGATGATGTCTTGGCTAAGGCCTTCCAAGTTGACAAGAAAGTTATTGATAATCTCCAGAAGCAGTTCTGGTATGATAATAACAACTAAATTGATATGCTAAATTTTAACGAGTATACAACCTATAACTATATAAAATAAAGACTGTTGGGTTTTTGCTTAATGTATGAAGTATTATCATAATGTTATTGAGAAATCCATCATCACATTTCTATAAGTGTGATGCTATTGTTATTCATTGTGTGAAATGGAAAATTATTATGTCTCTATTATGTGCATTATCCATACCATCAACATCTCTCTCTCTCTCTCTCTCTCTCTCTCTCTCTCACACACACACACACACACAAATATATATACAAAAGAGATGCACACCTTCAAAAAAAGAAAACAATAAAGAAAGAAAAGGACCCAAAATATTGAATAGAAAGATGGGGCTTAATTAAAAAAGACTAAGATAATGAACGATAGTTACAATTAGACCGGCCCAGTTAGGTTGGAAAGAGAGTGATGACAAATGGGAAAAATTTTAGTCCCACATTGGATAGTATGGGACAACCTAATTAAATATTTTTCTTGTTGACACGTGCTAATGATGACCTCAATCGATCCACTTCTCTAAATATTGTGCCCTCTTTTTGAACCACTTAAAAATGTTGTGATCTAAAATGAACTTACTCACTTAACGTTGTGATCTCTTTTGAACATTTTATGATGTTGTTGCCTAAAATGAATTTACTATCAAACGTTATAATCGTTTAATGTAATTTATCGTAACTAAAATATAAAGAATACCATTGTAAGTCTAAATAGTCTAAGATATGTCAAATAATAAGCAACCCACATTAGTCCAATTTCACATTAACTTCATCACATAAATATAAGACCGCACACTTTCTTCATAACTTTAATATGAATTGAAAAATCAAGAAACTTATTTCTTCTTTCGGCCTATTAAAATATAACTTTTTGAATAAGTTGTCATATTTCTTAATATATCAAAGAAGGTGAATTCTCGTTACGTTTTCTATAGCAGTTATAAGGTTCCACCATTTTTAAGTTACTCTTCTGAGTATATAGCACTTAATTATATATGCATCAAAAATTTGACAAGGCAGCAGTAAGTGTCAATGCTCGGAAAAATTTATTAATGTTTTTTCATAGTTGGATCTTCGATCCTCTGTTTTATAGTGTCCACCATACCTTTGGAAGGAAAATGCACTACAATGCGAAAAGGAAGTAATATAATCTAACTAGGACCGGTCATATGCAATGTTCCTACTATAAGATAAAGATGAAGCATACCACTAGCTTTCGTCGGTATTGTGAGTAAACAAGGAAAAACGAATTGTAATTATTTAATACCTTCTAATTACCAAACTAAATTTCCGTTCATTAAGTTTAATCATGTGAACCGCTTGACCTTCAATTTAGCAAATTAAGTTTAATTTCCAACTCTTAAATTCTAGAAATTTTAAATTAAACATTTGTTTTCAAATACCAATTCATAAGCCCCTAAAATCTTAAATTCAAGTAAGATTTTAATTTCCCTTTAGTTAGATTTCCTAGATTCAATTTCTTATGCCAATTAGCTGATTCTCTTTCTCACTTCTTAAATTCAATTCTAAAAGCCCAAAACTCATAATCTAAAAGGCTAATCCATTGCATTAAAGTCAAAGCCCATCCACACAAGCTCAAGCCCATTTCTGGAAAGCCCATAATTAGAATAGTTAGCCCATGAATTAAAGCCCATATAGCCCATGAGTTAAGCCAATGAGACCATGTCCTGACCATGCACCATTACACATGATATAGAAACCTAAATTTTAGAGAACTCCAGTATGTGAAAAGACCAAAATGGACAAAGCCAATTCTAGAAGAATTCTACATTTATGAAAGGACCAAAATGTCCCTAAACTGTTCAATTAAAAGGGCCAAAAATGCCCATAACTGTAATAGACATTACAAAACACAAAATACTATAAGAAAGAGCCTTAGAAAACCCTAATTCTCTCCCCATTTTCAGCAGCCCCCAATCATTAAATTCTTTTAAGAAAACATCTCTAAAACACACCACAATTTCTAAAAAAATCCAACAATAATCCCTGTTCAAGATAAGTCTTCAATAGGTAAAAAAAATCCATCATATTTCCATCATCTAATTACTCAATTTCTCCCTAAAGATCTAATCTTTATTTCAATAAATTCCGAGGTGGTTTTGATAGCTGAAAGAAAGGTTGGAGCTAGGAAAATTAGCTTGAAGAAGCTTCATTAGCAAAAGGGCTACTAGCAATGAAGAATCTAGGTTTTTCTAATTCAAGTATGTAATTATTATTCATTTCTGTGATTATGTTAATGACATTTAAATTCATATAAATTACAAAAAGTAAAATTAAATTTAAGTATTGACTAATATATATATGCATAAGCATAAAGACCGATATATATATAATATATATAGGCATGTGTGCTAGGAATTTAAGTAATTGAAATTATTGCATGTTTATATGTATATATGAATATATGTGTTGAATTGATATGTTTTATTGAAATGAAATCATCAAATAAATAAATATATATGTATATATTAAATATGAATTCTGTTGAAATATATATGTATATATGTTTATGTTGATATATGTTGGAATTTTATGAAAATTGTGTTAATAATATTGATTTGAGTTAGGATTTATGATGCAAGTCATAAAATATAAATAAAAGTGTATGCTAGATAATAAAACATAGAATAATCATGTTTTAGACAATTTGAATATGTTGGAAAATCAATTTATATGTGTATATATGCAATATGGGCAACTTAAGTTATAAAATTGAAGTAAAATAGTAAATGAATTTATTTTTGGATGAATTTTATGAAATAAAAAATAAAAAAGATAGTTTAACATGTTTACTTTTAAATTGGAAATTTTTGAAGTATGTTTACTATTTAAAAAATTTAAATTACAAAATAGCAAAATATAACAAAATAGTGTTTTGACCAGCGGTAGTGACATGACTGTATATTGCTGAACCAGTGATTTTTTTTCCTTCTTTTTGCATGAGAGTACAACGTTTTGAAAGCTTAAGAAGTATATTTTGAGTGTTGCAAAGAACTATCCAAGAATTGGTCCAATTAATGGTCAAATTTGTGTAAACCTATTGGTCATCGCTCTAAATCCCCTATTCTGGAAAATTTTATGTTTATTGAAATTAAAACCTTAATTAACTAATTAGTTTAGGCTAAATTAATTCATGAACGTATAAAAAAATGAGTTGAGAAGTTCACATAAAGTTTTGAGCTTAAGAACATGAGTTTAAGATAGTGAACCGATTTATTAATGTTAGGGTGCACACTAGTTTTCTATAGGAAATAAAATATTAGAACTTAAGGTAAATTAATTCTAAGCAAATAAATATGAAATAAATGTAAATGGTTTTCTTTTTCATATTAATATATGAATTTTAAGATGAATAATCAATTATTTTGATTTTAGAAGTTTATTTAATAAAATAGGTATAATTATGGTGTTATAAGGTGATGTAAACATAGTAGAAAACTAGTTTAGATTTCTTAGCAAATTTAGATGTAAAAATATATTATAAATGGTATAAATAGAATAATTATATTTTAAATAAGTTATTCTACTTAATAAAAAATTATTAGATTTAACCTAGGATATGTAATTTATAATACTACTGTAATGACCTAATTACCGTAAAATAGGTTTAGTAGTCTAAGTTAGATATAAAATAAATTTGATAGATTAATTCTATCCAACTTCTCTAAATTAAGCTAATATAGATTTATTAACTAATATTGGATTAGTAAATTCTATGGGAACCAATATAAGACCACATCAACTTGTAATTTGCATAGATATAATTGTAATACAACAAATTAAACCATGAATAACAAGAGGAATATGTTGTTTCAAATGTATATATGCTAAAAATATGAGTATTTACTATGAGTTTGATATAAGTCAATAATTGATTTAAATACTTATAGAAATTAATCTCTTAAGTAGATATTTGTTACGAGTTTGCCTTCTACCTTATCTTGTAGTCTATCTTTCGTTTATTTAGAGTACAGATTTTGTATCAAGTACGTAGTGACTTGTATGTTGCTTACTAGAGTAGGTATTCTAAATGAACTAATGTTTAAAAATGACTTTAATAATTGCTTGTTGCTTATGTGTGGCCGTACTTTAGACCTAGTTCGAGGGGCAACAACCTTGCTAAGCAGTGCCAATATGATAGTTAAGCTATTTAAGCCATCATGGGTAGCTTGGTGGGTAGCTGAGAGAGGGAACAGTAGCCCGATAACATCTATTCATATTGGAGGGAAGTTGTATTAAGCAGTTTAATATATGGGCTTTGTTACTCTACTTAATCACAATGCACAAATATGGATAGAGGTACGTAATGACTCTAAACCTTAGATGAAGCTATTAGTTGTAGAGATAGGAGATATAGGTATTCGGGCTACCTATGTCAACTCCATGAGTAGTTGTTGCTACTCAGGACCCCTAGGTTCTCAATAAGCTCTCGAAGTGTAAGTGCTCCACTGCATTAATTTAAAGTTATAAACTATTGGTTATTTCATTGCATTTAGAATAAGTACATGCGTATATCTCGTTTATTTGTTTATGTCGATGTTGTACCAAGCTTTAGCTTATCTCTTTCTTTTTCAAGTATTGATAATTATGATGATGAAACCTATGATTACATGGGGTATGGCATGAACTTCAAGGAGTTTCTCGACCAGTGGAGTGACTAGGATTCACTAGATTATTATCATTATTCTATATATAGAACTTTGCTATCAAACTTATGTTTTAATGAGGGTCTATTTGTGAGCCTATGGTTTGTATTATGAGATACTTGAAACTCTTTATTTTGGAATAACCGATGGTATGGAACTTATATATGGAGATCTACTCTCTCGAGTTTCCTATTTGGAACATGTTTTGAGAAATTATTTTTCTACTGCAAATCCAGTTGCTTCCAGAATCTAATTTAACGATTTCATAATCCAAAGATTGTTTAGCAACGATCACGATAAATTGTAAATTAAGATAGCCTTAACAATAATGCAAAAGTATTCGGCGCATTAGCTAGGCACGCCATGATCCAAATCGGGGCATGATAAATTAAACACTATAATCGAATATATAATGAGTCTATGGTCCATTAGTAATAATATTACACATAGATATAATTACACTAGCTTCTAGATTCTTGCTGTAATAGATTGGTGAGTTTAGAGCAGTTACACATGTCACTCCCACAATTACAGTAGCATAGTGGGGCAAATACATACATATATATATATATATATCATTACATGGTGCAATAGAAAAAAAAAATCAATGAAAATAGACAAAGCATTGAAACTCCAAATTATAGCTTGTATTTGAGCTATGCCATAGCATTATTCACAGATCATTCATATCATCTCTTGTATTCATTTAGCATTCCATTCATTTCACCTTAGAAAAATCCCCACCGCTTTTCAATTAGGATGAGAGCCTCCTTAGGTAACCACCATGGGTAACGATATTCTTAAATTTGAGATATGGCCACGAGTTCTTCATTAAATGATGAAAGCGAAACTTGAAGAGCAAAAACAAAGATTGCAATCATATTTCGATGCCCTGCAATAGCAAAAAGATTCATTAAGAACACAAATAGAAGGATTTAAAGAAGATAGACTGATAGTGCCATATTATTTGCATCAAGAAGAATCTCAAGTAAGTATGCAATGTTATTAATAATTCATGAATCTAGAAAATTACACCAAACGAAAACAACAACTATTGACCCGAAAGCCACATAATATCCATTAAACATATCATCTAACCAAAAGTCATTACTGTTACTTCAATTTGTCAATTTCCCCTTAAGCCCAGCAATAATTCCATCTCAAAACCAAGGCAGTATTGTTTTGCTCAAATCCAAGAAAAAAAAACATACCATAAGTTCAACATCCATATTGCCGACAATATATTTAAAGAAAAATATTTTGAAACCCATGTAAACCACAAACCAAATAAAGTTACCTAAAACCATTAAATAACCATAAACCACCAAAAAACTCATTGTCAAACCTCCATTGTGAAAAACAACCGTAAACCAACTAAAAACCTTACTGCCAAACCATATACACCTAATCCACATTAACCCTTATCATACAAACACACACAACTAGAAGCTTCACCACACATTCCATACTACCATTCTAAATTGCAACTCATACAAACTTCAAGTCATCTCCAAAGATTATAATTCTAAATGCAAGCAAAAAGCATTGAAAATAGGGAAAGAAGTTACAATTGATTTCCTTAAGTAACATGCATTGACATATGCCACAGTGGAACTAAGATTCTTATATTTGAGGAGACAAAGAAGTACTTAATTCAAGAGCATGATACCTAACCGAGCATTTCAGCAAATAACTTTCAAGTGTTCTATTCTTTTCATTTTTGGAGTTTTGGAACTATTAATGCCACACAACCAATTCGTCTTACTACGACATGGCATTGACTTAGAGATGATGCCTCAACTTATGGATTCTAAATTAGAGACTCAACAACCCTTAAGCCATTATGTAAGTTTCTGTTTAATTGAACCTGTTTGTCAATGCTTGATGTATGGTTTGGTCAGGTTATTCACTGAGTTGTGGATCTGCTCACCCCCCCACCCCTTCCCCCAATATTATTGTACAGGAACAGTGCTCGTTGGATTAGCTAGGGATGTATGAGTGTGCTCCTTCACAGACATTTTGAAAATAGAAAAGTTTGGTTAGATATATGACAAACTTAGATTATGTAATAATCAAATCATGTAGTTATCATGTCTTTTTCAATAAGTTAAAATCGAATTTTTATATTTGGTAGGGATACCGATCCTCTGTGATCTTGATAGAATATAGGAAAATCGAATTACTTAGTAAATTAAATAAATATATATAATCTAAATGGTTAAATTATGCAAAGTAAATAAATAAGATAAAATCTTGTAATCTCTAGTTTGCAAAATGGTCCCTCATATTATGGTGCACCGTGAATGATAACTTTAGGTTCATCCTACTAGGCCCTAATAGGATCGTGGCACCACCCCCCATTAGATCGATGTTGGGCCAACATTATAAGTTATATATTCTCTATCAATAATTTCCATGATAAATTTTAGATCAACATACAAATCTTCCAAACTTTAAGTACTTAAAAGTTTGATATAATCTATATATATATTGATTACTATACATCTTCTCTTATTGGCCTGGTCTTTAATTAAAATCCATCAACTATATTGCATAATTAAAGAATTGTTAGATCAACTCTAAACAAGGATAAATTAATATAAATCTACATCTGCAAATGATCTATAAAATTAAACTATTCGATTTACTTTTGGTTTCATACTCACAATAATAAACTTTCTCGTTACCTTTGATAAATACTTATAATCCTAATTCAGTTTTCTAATCCCGATGCTGGATGGAAGCAAATTTTACATTGCTAATTACTCTTCTCAGTGATTGTAATTGAAATCATATGCAGGAATATTTGACAAGGCAGCAATATGCATGTCGTTATTGCTAAAAAAAAAAAAAAAATATAAATATCACGATAAACTAAACAATATGCAGATAAAAAATTATGCTGACTATTTTATATTGTGTCTGCTATACATGAAAATGACACGTAACGAAAAGGAAGTATCTGATAAATAATATGCTTAAAATGGATCAAGTCTAGTGTGGATTTGATAGTTGTATTTTACTTCAACGTTAAAAAAATTTAATGATAAATAGAATGTTCTTCACGACAAACACTCCATGAAGCAAGTCTATGTAGATTTGTTAGTTTGTATTTTACTTCACCACAAGGACCTTTGAATATATAATCTCTAATACAAAGAGAAAAAATATAACTCTCAAGTAAAAGCGACCACGGCTTGAACAATTCAAGAAGTACAATAATGAATATTAAACCATAAATAATATACGAAAGTCAAATTCACGTCGAAGATGAAAATAGAGAGTGGAAGATGTCTTCGGAGTTGTGAAGAATATTCATCCTCCTTGCAGAAAATTCGTGCTTTTCCTATTGATAACTCTGATTTATCTATAAATAGCTCTCAAGTTTCGCTAGATCCCATACTCAACCGACAAACCCTAATTATTAGATCTATAATAAAGAGAGCGGTGACCTTTACTTCATAGGTAAAAATGAACTCACTTCTAGTCTTTGCCATTTTGGCCGTGCATGTTCCATTTGCTTACTTATGACCCTTCTCCTCTTCAGGACATTTGCGTAGCCTCCATCAAGTCCCGTAGATGGAGGTAAATGCTCCTCAATTTTCCATTGATTAAATTCGCGCAGTTGTCTAATCCATGTGATGCTTATCTTCTACTTATTGTGAAAAATATTTTCCAAAAATTTTAAATTTTTTTATTTTATATTCTTCTCTTTTGCTTTTTTTTTTTTTTTTTCCTTCTTCTTCTTCTTTAATATATATACACACACATTTGTTGTAATGAAAATATAAAGTTGATAATATCACCATACCAATTAAAAAAAAAAAAAATTTAGTAATTTACCTGACTTTTTTTATTATTATTGATAAAAACATATACCATATATTTAGGATCTTATGACCAATGATTGTAAAATGTGATTAATATAACATTTTTTAATGCAGTATTTGTGAATGGAAAGTTCTGTCAAGATCCAAAGAAGGCAAAACCAGAAGATTTCCTGTTTCGTGGTTTGCAAATCTGAAATACTAACAACCCACTAGGGTCAGCTGTCACTCTTGTTGATGTTACAAAACACGCTGGGCTCAACACTCTCGCATTGCCTTAGCTCGTATTGACTTTGCTCCTTACGGCCTCAACCCTCCCCACATTCATCCTCGTGGAACTGAAATCCTAATGGTTTTGGAGGGCGAGCTATACGTGGATTTGTTCTTTCTAATCAATTGAACAACACACTCACACTAAGGTCTTATATCCTGGAGATGTTTTCGATTCCCAATTGGCACCATCCATCTTATCAGCTTAATGTAGCTAAAACCCCTGCTGTGGCTATTGCGGGTTTAAGCAGCCAAAATCCTGGAACAACTACAATTGCTAAAGCAGTCTTTGGGTCTACGCCACCTATTAAGATGATGTCTTGGCTAAGGCCTTCCAAGTTGACAAGAAATTATTGATAATCTCCAGAAGCAGTTCTGGTATGATAATAACAACTAAATTGATATGCTAAATTTTAACGAGTATACAACCTAAACTATATAAAATAAAGACTGTGGGTTTTTGCTTAATGTATGAAGTATTCATAATGTTATTGAGAAATCCATTCATCACATTTCTATAAGTGTGATGCTATTGTTATTCATTGTGTGAAATGGAAAAATTATTATGTCTCTATTATGCATTATCCATACATCAACATCTCTCTCTCTCTCTCTCTCTCTCTCTCTCTCTCTCTCTCTCACACACACACACAAATATATATACAAAAGAGATGCACACCTTCAAAAAAAGAAAACAATAAAGAAAGAAAAGGACCCAAAATATTGAATAGAAAGATGGGGCTTATATAAAAAAGACTAAGATAATGAACGAGAGTTACAATGACCGCCCATTAGGTTGGAAAGAGAGTGATGACAATGGAAAAATTTTAGTCCCACATTGGATCTAGGGACAACCTAATTAAATATTTTTCTTGTTGACACGTGCTAATGATGACCTCAATCGATCCCTTCTCAAAATATTGTGCCCTCTTTTTGAACCACTTAAAAATGTTGTGATCTAAAATGAACTTACTCACTTAACGTTGTGATCTCTTTTGAACATTTTATGATGTTGTTGCCTAAAATGAATTTACTATCAAACGTTATAATCGTTAATGTAATTTATCGTAACTAAATATAAAGAATACCATTGTAAGTCTAAATCTAAGATATGTCAAATAATAAGAAACCCACATTAGTCCAATTTCACATTAACTTCATCACATAAATATAAGACCGCACACTTTCTTCATAACTTTAATATGAATTGAAAAATCAAGAAACTTATTTCCTTCTTTCGGCCTATTAAAATATAACTTTTTGAATAAGTTGTCATATTTCTTAATATATCAAAGAAGGTGAATTCTCTTACGTTTTCTATAGCAGTTATAAGGTTCCACCATTTTTAAGTTACTCTTCTGAGTATATAGCACTTAATTATATATGCATCAAAAATTGACAAGGCATCAGTAGTGTCAATGCTCGAAAAATTTATTAATGTTTTTTCATAGTTGGATCTTCGATCCTTGTTTTATATGTCCACCATACCTTTGGAAGGAAAATGCACTACAATGCGAAAAGGAAGTACTAAAACTAACTAGGAACGGCATATGCAATGTTCCTAACTATAAGATAAAGATGAAGCATACCACTAGCTTTCGTCGGTATTGTGAGTAAACAAGGAAAAACGAATTGTAATTATTTAATACCTTCTAATTACCAAACTAAATTTACGTTCATTAAGTTTAAATCACGTGAACCGCTTGAACCTTCAATTTAGCAATTAAGTTTAATTTCCAACTCTTAAATTCTAGAAATTTTAAATTAAACATTTGTTTCAAATACCAATTCATAAGCCCCTAAAATCTTAAATTCAAGTAAGATTTTAATTTCCCTTTAGTTAATTTCCCAGATTCAATTTCTTATGCCATTAGCTGATTCTCTTTCTCACTTCTTAAATTCAATTCTAAAAGCCCAAAACTCATAATCTAAAAGCTAATCCATTGCATTAAAGTCAAAGCCCATCCACACAAGCTCAAGCCCATTTCTGAAAGCCCATAAATTAGAATAGTTAGCCCATGAATTAAAGCCCATATAGCCCATGAGTTAAGCCACCATGTCCTGACCATGCACCATTACACATTAAAAAGAAACCTAAATTTTAGAGAACTCCAGTATGTGAAAAGACCAAATGGACAAAGCCAATTCTAGAAGAATTCTACATTTATGAAAGGACCAAAATGTCCCTAAACTGTTCAATTAAAAGGGCCAAAAATGCCCATAACTGTAATAGACATTACAAAACACAAAATACTATAAGAAAGAGCCTTAGAAAACCCTAATTCTCTCCCATTCAGCAGCCCCAATCATTAAATTCTTTTAAGAAAACATCTCTAAAACACACCACAATTTCTAAAAAAATCCCAACAATCCCTGTTCAAATAAGTCTTCAATAGGTAAAAAAAATCCATCATTTTCCATCATCTAATTACTCAATTTCTCCCTAAAGATCTAATCTTTATTTCAATAAATTCCGAGGTGGTTTTGATGCTGAAAGAAAGGTTGGAGCTAGGAAAATTAGCTTGAAGAAGCTTCATTAGCAAAGGGCTACTAGCAATGAAGAATCTAGGTTATTTTCTAATTCAAGTATGTAATTTATTATTCATTTCTGTGATTGTTAATGACATTTAAATTCTATAAATTACAAAAAGTAAAATTAATTTAAGTATTGACTAATATATAATGCATAAGCATAAAGACCGATATATATATATATATATAGGCATGTGTGCTAGGAATTTAAGTAATTGAAATTATTGCATGTTTATATGTATATATGAATATATGTGTTGAATTGATATGTTTTATTGAAATGAAATCATCAAATAAATAAAATATATGTATATATTAAATATGAATTCTGTTGAAATATAATGTATATATGTCTATTTGATATATGTTGGAATTTTATGAAAATTGTGTTAATAATATTGATTTGAGTTAGGATTTATGATGCAAGTCATAAAATATAAATAAAGTGTATGCTAGATAATAAAACATAGAAAATCATGTTTTAGACAATTTGAATATGTTGGAAAATCAATTTATATGTGTATATATGCAATATGGGCAACTTAAGTTATAAAATTGAAGTAAAATATAAATGAATTTATTTTGGATGAATTTTATGAAATAAAAAAAAAAGATAGTTTAACAACATGTTTACTTTTAAATTGGAAATTTTTGAGTATGTTTACTATTAAAAATTTAAATTACAAAATAGCAAAATATAACAAAATATGTTTTGACCACGTAGTGACAT
>JAMXBD010005236.1:0-21333 GCA_024138025.1 Combretum micranthum
CTTTCTCGATCAGGTTTCTCACGCGAGATCGTCTTCGGTTCGGGATATTCTCATCAGGCCATTTGGAATCTGGACTGGCTTTACGTTGGTTGGAATATCCTTATCTTATCCATGATCTGCTGGCTCATCGTGGGCAAGATATATAATCGTGTATGGAATTCAAATTCAAAAATCGGGGAAAACTAAACATCTATTATTTCAGAAAAAAAAAAAAAGAACGTAGCTTTTTGGGCATAGGGTGTGGTTGTAATGGCACGTAAGACATTCCATATCGTAAGAAACTTCTAAGTTAGTCTTAATAGGGCAACTCCTTACATGGCTTCTTACTCTTAATTGGTAATCTACCAGGTTCATCATTTCTTAAATTCAAGCATTAGGCCTTAACTCTAACTTCTCCAAGAGTAACTATAAAGGACAAGAAAGGTCATTAATTCTTCCTTTTTGAGAATTTCTAACTTGTCTAATCCTATCTAAGTCCTTTCGTAAACATATCTATCTTTTTCTATTCTACATTTATTCCTATTACCTTTATTTCTATAAACTTGTTGCTCCGATACCAACTTAAACTGTCACGCCCCGAAGGGTACCCTAAACGTGGCAGTCCGCCACATATAATATCAAGGCTAAGAATGGCCACCTTAGTCATGCGAAAGCCTTAGTATTATATGTAAGGCGTCTAACACGGTAATAGGAGACGCTTTTGGGAAGCATAGTTTAAGCAAGTAAAGATAAACATACAAGAATCCAGAAATAAAGTATATATTCATAAATAACCAAAGGTCTGTTACATAATTTCTTAGGGGCATACCCCCGCTAATCCAGGATCGTGATAAACTTCATAACATCCAAAATACTACATTAAAGATTTCAAGGAATTCTAATCTAAGTCTTCGAGTAGATTTCCTCCAAAAGCTTCAATATAAAATACACGGATACGGAAGACCTCGGGCACAAAAATAGGTGTTCCTGAGATACAAATATCTATAGGGGTGTAAGCTTATGGGCTTAGTGAGTAAATCCCAAAATTCATACTCGAAGTAAATTATCAATCAAGTTTATTATTCAAACGTATGAAATGCAACAACCATGTGAGCATACAAGACATATGACTTTCCGGGAATCATATGTTGAATGAATTACGCCCTTCATTCGGGGTTGGGTATTCAGGCCAATTACAGCCACAACTTTTAAAAATACTTTTATAGATCTTACCGGCTCCTATACGCCATCAAAACATGTAGTTATTACAGGCTCCTACTAGCCACCAATTTTGTAGTTTTACCGGCTCCTACTCGCCACTTACATGATATACCGGTTATGTCTACCACCACTATTATACACTTGTCCCACCAATTGTATAGTAGTGAATGCAATGTGACTCAACATATGAAGTGCATGAATAATTTCTTTAATTAAAGTCTAGTAGTTACATTTAACTTCTTTCAAGTGATCTCAATTTCAAACATTCAAGATATTAATTACATACAACTTTATTTCAAACAAATCGAGTTTCGATATACTTAGTATTCTTTCAACATATTATCATACACTTCCTTTTGATTTTTCTTAAATTCTAGTGCAACTAATTTTACAAGCACAATCAAGAGTATGAAAAATAACGGGGAATAAACTCACTCGGCCATGATGACACCTTTCTTGAATTGGATGGGTCGTTCGGAATTTCCACTTAATCGTAGTAATCTCGGGATACGAACAATCCTCCTCGTGATTATCTAATCAAGAAGAATACCCAAAATGAGTATTTCATGAAATTCTTATCCTTGAAGATTCTAATCTTTTCTTAAAATCGTAGTAAAATCGTATAAGGGGAAATTCCAACTTAAAATGGCCATAACTTGCTCATTTTAACTCGGAATTTCGCGTATAATATATCGTTTTCTACCACTCGAAAGATCTATGCATTTCTAAGCTTATTTTCATAAAACTAAGTCGTTTGGGTTCCGAAAAGGTAGCGATCAATTTGCCACGAATTTGCAAACACTTGTTTTCCTTCTTGTAAACAAAGCTCATTTTGAAAAGATAAACATTTCAATTATTTTGTAAACTTTTGAAAGGTATATATATATATTTGTAATGACTCATAACAAATGTATGAAGTAAATGAAGTTGTCTCAACTTATAAAAAGTAAGGTTTTAAAAGACTTTGAACTTGAGATTTATTGAATATTTATTTTACTTTTGAAAGATCTTTTAGTTATTAGATGAATATTCTATTTCTAAATGAATCTCTTGTAATTACTTATTTTCTAAAGTGTGGTTTTATTTTCTAAACTTGGATTTCAAAAGTAGCAAATGACATTTTTATTTCTTGTAATGATTCCAAAGAATTTCTACTTCTTGATAAAGATAAGTTTTCATAAAACCTTTTGTTTATGTAAGAAAAATCATTTCCAAGTATTTATGAGTTTTTAGGAAATCTATTTCCTATTTTTATTTAACAAGAACCATTAGTTTTAGAAAGACACTTCTCATCTATTTTTGTTGAGACAAAAACATTATGTTCATGCATGGATATGAATCATAAACTATAGAAATATAAAGGAACATAATAACTTGAAAGCTTAAGTAAATAATAAAGTAAATCAAGTATTGGGACCTTAGCTTCATCAAGGTACCCCGGAACTAAGAAAAGACTAGTCCGAAAAAGGAAAAATTGTTTTGACTTGATGAGGACAAGTCTAAGACTAGAATGACTAGTTTAAAATCAACTTGAAATTAAATAAATTGCATTGGAATAAATAAATTGCATGAAAGTAAATAAATTGCAAGACTATGAGCTTATATGCTCTAAATAGTTATATAGCTATATAGATATATTAGATAGTAATAAACATAAAGGAAATATAGAGAAACATGAAGGAACATAAAGGAATTGATTTATGAACAAAAACAAAGTATGAACCTATTGTTGCTTTCTTAACCTTTATGGTTTTAGAAAACACACACTAAGTTCATACTAAGTAGATGAATATGGATTTTTGGCATATTACCTAAAGAAAAGAAGAGAGGAGCTCTTGTAGAAGACTTCTTGAAAGAATTCTTGAAAGAATTGAGAGAGATTTTGGTATAGTAACTTTAGAGAAGAAGAGGTGTGAAAGAAGTGAAGGTATGAGGGGTATTTATAGAAAATGTGGGAGATAATTTGTGTTAATTAAATAATTGAAAAATAAAACAATTAGAGGATAGAGAGAGAGGGCCGGCGCCAACATGCAGGGGAGACCAAATATTTATTTTTTTTGTTATTTTGTTAATTAAAAGTAAGAAATGAAAGATGTGAAGTTGTATTGGAAATGAAAAATGTGTAAGAAATAGTGTATGGTTGTAAGAATAGGTTGTAAGAAAAAGTAGAGATAGATGAATAGTGTAGAATAGTAGAAAATAGTGTAATGTAAAAGTAGACATGACAATTAAATACCGGTAGTAAGAAAATACGCGTATAAAAGCGATATCTGATATTTTTAGCTACCGAAAATTTACGAAATTGATATTTTTGGAAATCTTATATTTTTACGAGTCTAACGGTATATTCGGAATATTTTTCCTATTCCGGGCTTCCGGACACGTTTTTCAAGAGCTATGTCCGATCGGGTTCAAAGGACACTCGAATTTTAAAAAACTGATATTTTTATAAAACCTATAACTATTACGAACTATTGCAACTAATTTTCCCAACTTCGTTTTTTAGGGCTTGAGAAAACGGCAATGCCGGACTAAAGCGGTTACAGTAAACTAGGGTTTGGTTGACTTTGGAAATCCGGTTGACTTCCGTTTAGGGTTTAAACTATAATTCGGATCCAAAAAATTTCGGGGATTTACAAGAGTGCCCTTTGGGGCGTGACAAGATCATGAATGTTAAGCATGGTATAAGCATCTAAAAGCTAGATCTACTACTTATGATGATGAAATAAAGTTCAAAAGCATGAGCATGGGTTTTTATGCTAGATCTCTACTTTACCCTACTTTTACATGCATAAACATGAAAATACTTCAACAAAAACTTAATCAAGTACAAGATCTACTCTTGTGATGGCTTGATATTCATGTAGTAGCATTTTCTTATCCCTAGCAAGTGCTCATGTGGACTTAGAGTGAAAACACTCATGAATAATCTTGCCATTACAAGATTAAATGGTAGGAAAGCTTAAGAATCATCACCTAAAGCTTGAAATAGATGAGAAATGAAGAAGAAAGAAGCTTGTTGTGTGTGTGTGTGATGGGGATAGAGGCTCACGGCAATGGAGAGGGGAAAAGAGAGGATGTTGTGAAATTTGAACAAATGAAATGAAAATGGAAGAGAGAGAAAATTAAAAGACTATTTATATTAAGTGAATTAGGGTTTGTTTTGTTTATAAAAGAATTAAAATAAAGCAAATTGGAGTCATTTTTTTTGGGGGGGGGGGTGGGTGTGTGCCGGCCTCCATGGGAAAAAAAGAGAGAGAAATTTGAAATTGTTTTAGTTGTAATATATGTAATAAAAAGTATTAAATGTAATAATTTGTTAAGAGACAAAAATTCTTAGAAAAGAAATATAATTGAGTGTTTGTAAGGTTGTAAGACTAGGGTATGGGTTGTGTGTGTAGTAGGTTGTACTTGTAAATAGTAATAAATAGTAGACAAGACATTTACTTTACCGGTAGTAAAGAAAAATACGAAAAAATAGCTATAATTGTAATTTTTATAACCCGAAAAATTATAAAACGTATATTTTTGAAGTCCTTATAAAATTTCGATTCTAAAGAGTATTTCAGAATATTTTTTTGAGTTTCTAGTTCCGAGGCTCGCTTTTCCGTACTGGAGCTTGGGAAGGCCCGGAATAGAAAATTTTTCGACATCAGAATATTTTGTGGTTTGAAATATACTTTAAAACAATAATCCACATTAATCTATTTTATAGAGGTTCTTTTAAATTTAAATCGATGAAAAGCTGGATCTAGGGTTCCTAGGTTGCTCATACTAATCCTGTTTAGGGTTTTTTTTTTTTTTTTTCCGATTCGCGAAGTTTACTTGGTTACTAGGAAATCCAGGGTTTACAACTCCTACTCCACTATCTTTGCTTTGCTTACTACTGCTAAATAATTGTTCAAATCCATCAAATTTACCTGGTACTAAATCTCAAGCTCTAATCTAGTAATAAATATGCTAACTTTAGCCTCTTCACTCTCTTTCAAAGCATTAAAGAGAAACCTCATCAACCTGTGCAGCTATGTGTCATACTCTTCTACTGACATCTTCCCTTGCTACAAGGTATAGTATTCTTGAAACATCCTCTACTTAACACTGTCAAGAAAGAATTCTCTATAGAAGGCTTGCTAAAACATCTGCCAAGTCACAGCCCATTCATGTGTCGCTTGGTGCTCAACCACCAATTGTTGGCTCTCCTAGTCAGCAAATAGGAGGCATATTAACCCCTAAATTTTCAGTTAATTTTAAGTTTAATCTTAGAATTAAAAGTCAATTGGAAACCCTAAAGCTTAATAAAAGACTAGTGCAAACCCTAGAATTTAGATATGACATTTTCTATTCTTTAGCCCAGAAAACAAAGTTTAAAATAATTAGTGATAATAGTTCATAATAATATGAGGAAACGTAAAAATATCATATTCGCGAATTCAAGTGTCTTTTGGACTCAAACGGGATAAGTTCTCAAAAGTATGTCCCGGAGCTTAGAATAGTAAAAATATTCCGATGACACCGTTAGGACCGATTTAATACAAGGATTTCAAAAATATTAGCTTCATAATTTTTCAGTAACTAAAAATAACAGATATCGCAATTATAGCGTATTTTCTTACTACCGGTTATTATACTAGTCACATCTACTTTACATTACACTATTCATTACTATTCCACACTATTCATTTATCTCTACTTTTTCTAACACCTATTCTTATAACTCCATACACCTATTATCTTTACTTTTTATCTTTCTCATAAATTTATATCACATCTACCTTACATATTATTACTTTTAATACACAAAATTACAAAAAAAATAAATCTCTCTCCCTCTCTATCATTTGTGGCCGGCGCCCCTCTCCCTTCTCTCTCCCTTTTTTTCAATTTTTCTTTATTTAAATCACTCAAAATTCACTCCTCATTTTCTTATAAATACCCCCCTCCTCTTTCACTTCATTCACACAATTACTACCCACAAAATTACTCTCCAAAATTCTCTCTAAATCCCCTCTCAAAAACTCTCCCAAAACTCTCTCAAAATTTCTTCTCAAAACCCTCTTCTACTATAAACACTACTACCATTCTTACTTTATGTAAGAAATCTCCTTAAATCTTTCTTACTATGTCATGTAACTCTACATGACCACGGTGTAAGTTTCCTAACCCTAATATTATGGAAGTACACTTATTCATGTATTTTCTTGTTCATGAATATGTATTTACATACTTTTATGTTGTTAGTTTATTTTGCTCATTATTTTTGATATTATGCTAATCTCTTATATATATTTAACTAACTATAATTATGTATTTTATATATAATCTTTAGAGCATATAACTCATTGTTTATTTATTTACTTCCAAGTAATGTAATTTATTTATTTATTTCATGTTATTTTATGACTAGTCTCTAGTCTTAGACTTGTCCTCATTAAGTCAAAACAATATTTTCTTTCTTTTCTTTATTTCTTTTGAGACTATTCTATTCTTAGTCCTGTGATACCTTGATGAAGCTAAGGTTCCCAATACTTGACATTTCTATTAACTTACTTATTTTATTACTTATTATGTCTTTCTTATGCATTCATAATTTCATGATTTCATATTCATGATCATGCATGAACATATTGATTTTTGTCTCAACAAGATAAAGAAGGAATTGTTTTCTTAATATAGAAGTTCTTTTCAAAATAAATGTTGTCATAAAAGAAATGATTTTTCATAAAAAGTTAGAAATCTATCTTAAACAAATCTTTTCTAAAAATCTAGAGGAGTTCATCATAAATTTTAGTAACCAAAAAACATAGGAATTTTTAAACAATACATGCATACACTTTACAAAGTCATAAAATGGAAAAGTATTCTTTAAAATTAAATTTTCAAATTCTTGTTTAAAGAAAAGTTTTACTAAACTTGATTTTTCTATCAATACTTTGGAATATAAAGGAATAGTCTAGTTTGACAACACACCAAGAAAATTTCTTTCACAAGAATAAAATGATCTTAAGGAATAAAATTAATAAACAAACTTAGGAAATTATTTTCTTTTTAAGTGAAATAAACTTTAGGAAAGGATAAGAAAGTATAGAGTTTGATAGATTTTAACTACTTTAAAAAAGTATTACCCTCTCAATTCCTAAAAAATTAAGAAACTTAGAAAAGCAAAAAATCATTCTTTTGAAATTTAAAAGACTAAGGAAATGGAATTAAGAAAGAAAACATACTCATTTAAAATAACTTAAGAAATTTTATAACAAGCTAAGTAGAAATTATTAGAAGTTTTGCTTTTTCAAATTTTTAAAAGACTTTGCCTTTTCAAAAATTCATGGTTGAGACAACTTCATTAAATTCATGTATTTGATATGAGTCAACATATATATATATACATATTTAAAAGTCTTTCCAACCATTATAGTATCTATATTTTTTGTACAAGTATTTATTAATAAAGAAAAGTTTATAAAATTAAGTTTTGCAAATAAGAAAATTCATGGTGAATCTAATCACCACTGTTTCGAAGCCTAAACGACTTTGTTTGATGAAAATATTTTTAGAAATGGATAGATCTTTTTTATAGATAGAAAACGGTATATTATATATGCATAACTTCGAGTTAAAATGACCAATTTATAGCTGTTTTAAGTTGGAATTGTTTTCTATACGAATTTTGACGATCTTACGACATACTTTTGATAAGTACAATAAATCAGCAAGAAATACTCATTATGGGTATTCTTCTTGATTAAGTGATCCCGATGAGAAGTATTCGTACTCGGAATATTACTTCGATTAGTGGATTGACCGACCGACTCATCCATAAGAGAGAAGTGTCGACATGGCCGAGTGAGTCTACTCCCCTTATTTTTCATGCTTATGTTTGTGCTTGTAAATTTAGTTGCATTAAACTTAAGGAAAGATAAAATTGAAGATGTATGATAACGTGATTGAAAGAATATTAAGTATATCGAAGCATGAAATGCTTGTAATAAATTGTATGCTTATTATCACTTTGAAGTGTTTGAAAATGGTTGATCACTTGTAAGAAATTAAAATATAAAGGCTAGGCTTTAAATAAAAGTTGATGCATGCACTTCATATATTGAGTCACATTACATTCGCTATTATACAATTAGTGGGATAAGTGTATGATAGTGGCGATAGGCATAACTGGTATATTATGTATGTGGCGAATAGGAGCTGGTAAAAACTACATAATTTGATGGCTAGTAGGAGCCGGTAAAAACTACATAATTTGATGGCTAGTAGGAGCTGATAATAACTACATGTTTTTATGGCATATAGGAGTTGGCAAGATCTATAAAAAATGGTTTTTAAAAGAAGTAGTGGCCATAGTGGGCCGGAGTACCTAACCCCAAATGAAGGGCGTAATTCATTCAATATATGTTTCCCAGAAAATCATATGTCTTATATGCTCACGTGTTTGTTGCATCCCATTTGATTGTTTAATAAACTTGGTTGATAATTTGTATCAAGTATGAATTTTGGGATTAAACTCACTAAGTCCGTAAGCTTACGCCCCTATAGATATTTGCATTTACAGGAATACCTGTTTTTGTACTCGAGGTCTCCTCTTATCCACATAAGTTTTCTTTTGGGAGCTTTTGAAGGAAATCTACTTGAAGGGTTAGATTATAATTCCTTTAAAATCTTTTAATGTAATATTTAAATTATTGTAAAGACTATTAGTTATCTTCGATCCTTGGAATTTAGGGGGTATGCCCCTAAGAATCATGTAATAAACCTTTATTTATTAATATTATGATCTTTTATTTCTAGATTCATGTATGTTCATTTTTACTTGCTTAGACCACATTTCCCAAAAGTGACTCCTGTAAGCCCCGAAAAATTTTAGTAAATAATTCCAAGATGAACTTCTAAAATAAACCCTAAAAATCACTCTAAATTAAAACCTAATTTCAACTAGTCTAAAAACACGAACGAATTCAGAAACTTCTTAATCTTGAGAAAATGAAAATCCTTAAACATAAATGAGAACTCAACAATCTTCAAATTCAAAATCACGACGTACAAAAAAAAATTCCATATTTAACTCCGATTTATAAAAAGGGGTAATATAAAGCCCAAAAACAAATTATTAAAAAGCAAATAACCATTGACTTTCGAAAATATAACTCAATTCAAGAATTCCGAAAACATTAAAAGATAATAAATACTTACAAAAATGATATATAAAATAAATTTCTCAAATTAAATATGTTTTATAAACATAAAATATCAGTTTCTAATTTGGCAAAGATCTAAACCGAAAAATCACCGGAAACCCTAAGCGAAATACAATAGCTTAAGTCTGGCAATCTAGCGCCCCTAGCCCTAGAGGCCGAGATGTAGTTTAAATATGTAGAATAGCTTATAGTAATATGAGTTTGTTTAAAAATATCATATTGGTAAATTTTTGACCTATTTTGAACCCGTTCGGATACATTTCGAAAAGCGTGTCCCGGGCTCAAGATATAAAAAATATACCAATAGTACCGTTAGACTCGTAATTTCATAAGATTTCCAAATATATCAGTTATATAATTTTTCGGGTTATAAAAGTTATAGTTATAATCTTTTTATGTATTTCCATTATTACCGGTAATTGATTAGTCTTTTGCACTATTCATTTTTATTTCATTACAAAATTTTATTATTCTTATAAAGTCTTATATTTTTAGATAAATATTTTATATGTCATAGAAAATTTTGTTTTTCTAAAATTTAGTTCGTTTCAGGTCTTTACGGGATCAGATTCTGTTTAAGACCCGATACTAAAAATAAAATAAATTAATTTAATAATTGAAAAATATTTTTAAAATTTTTTATTTTCATAAAATAATTTTTTTAATTTTTCGGGTTATAGAAATATCATTTATAGCTCATATTCGCGTATTTTGATCATACCAACAACATGTTTGTTAAATTACTAAAATAATTTAAATAATTATTTAATTTAAATATGAAAAATCTGCTACAAATATTTGGAATAAATTTTCTAATTTTATTTTATTTTAATTTATTTTTTATTAAATTACTTTTACAACTCATACCTTCAAGTACACCTTACATATATCACTTCCTTTTCACTTCAATCTTTCTACACATTAACCCATACTTCATGGCAGATTTGACCCTTCTTTATGGCTGCCATTGTCCTTTATTTACTCATTTTGACCAAATTAATTATTTTTCCACTCCTTAAGAAAGTTACATTACACATTAATTATACAATTCAATTTGAGTCAAATTTCAACAAAACCTCTCTATCCTCTCCTTGCAATTCACATGCAGCATGGCTTCACATTGGCTGCCTTGTTTTATTTTTTCTTCTTTTCTTACAATTAAAACACTCATTTTCTCTCACTCCTTCATTTATTCACTTTCCTCTTTCATTCTTTAACTTTTCTCTCTCATTTTTCCACTCTTTCTTCTTCATTTCCTCTTGTTCCTCCATGAAAAACAAGCTGACCCCTCTTCTTCCATGGCTTCCACACTTCATTCCTAAAGATTTCTAAGCAAATTTTCCCAAAGCTCCATAGGTGATATAGGTAAAGTGTAATGAAGGTTTCATGCATCAAATGATCTTCCATAAGCTTAAAAGCTTAGGATGATGATGCCAAAAATGAAACACTCATTTTCTCTACTTTTATTATCTTGTATTACAATTATTTTCTTGTTTAAAGTTGATATATATTGTAAATCTAAACTTTTATAGCTTGATTTTCGTTTATGCCATAGATCTTGTTATTTAGGTTGTTATATTTGTTATTTCTTATGATTTATGCATAGATCTATCATCCACATGTCCATCTTAGTGATTCATGCATTTAAAACTAGTTTAGAAACTAGATCTAGAGTTTTGAGTTCATAAAATGCATTAGACTTTGTTTTATGTTCATGGATGACTTGTGATAGCATGATGATGGTAGGAAGTTGTAGGAAACTCAAGATCTATTTTATTTTCAACAAAAACAACTTTTGAAAATTCGATGAAAATGGAATCATATTTAGAAAAGTGGTTTTTCAACTTCAAAATATATATTTTTCATTTAAAATGAAGGGCTTAGGGTATAGATACCATAAATGAAAGATTTTGATAAGTAAAGTTTAGATCCATGATGTTTATAGCTTACTACCATGCATTTGTTTTATGTTTATGTTCATATTAAGTATAGATCTAAGTTATGAACTCAAACAAAATTGTGAAATTCGTATTTTGGCAAGACCCCCATTTAAAAACCACTTTCCAAGTGTCAAAATGTAATTTTTACTTAAGAAAATGAAGGCTTAATATATATATATATAATATATATATCATCAAGACTTCTTTTACAAGAATCAAAAGTGATTTCCAAAAGTTATTTTCAAAATAAAAATTCTATTTTCGGATTTTGGCCAAGGCCTATTTTAAAAACATGTTTTCCAACTCAAAAATGAAGTTTTTATTTAAGAAATGAAAGGTTCTTACGATAGGATATATGAGGAATGGATTTTCATAAGCTTAGATAGATTTTATCAAAAGATATGACCAAAAATAAATTTTCTAAATTCGGATCCCAACCAAGATCAATTTTTAAAACCCATTATCAACTCCAAAACTCATGTTTCATGTGAAAAATGAAGTATATATGTCACGCCCCGAAGGGTACCCTAAACGTGGCAATCCACCGTACACAATACTAAAGCCTAGGAATGACTACCTTAGTCATGCAAAGGCTTCCATATTATGTACAAGGCGTACATCACAACCAAGGGGACTCATCGGAGTAGCGCAATTTACATTGATAATAAATAAGTAGCAAGGCAAAGAGAATACTTAATATAAAACATAAGCATATCACATTTCAATTCTTAGGCATGTTCTTCTATTATCTTCAAACAAATATACGTCTCTAATCATATAGGTTAGCACATATAAAGAACCTTACAAAATTTCTTCATCGTATGATTCCATATCCTTAATCCTCCATTCATGACTTCCTTAATGTCATGATTCTCAAATTCAATCCACGAATATACCTGTTTCAACAAAATCTATAGGGGTATAAGCTACAACTAGCTTAGTGAGATATCCCTTTTCGTTCGTACCATAAATTTCAAACAAGTTTATTTATTTAATCAAACATATGCTATGCATACAATGCAACAATCACATGATTACGGGAATATATATAGTCATCCGGAAACCATATATAGAACGGATTTACCCCTCCGTATCAAAGGTTAGGGAATCAGGGTTGAAGGTCCGCGACCTTCTACTGCTAGTCCCCAGGTCCTCACCCACAGCGTTCGGTTGGCTCGGCTCCGAACCTAGAGTCGCTTTCCCCAAGCGATTTGGATCCTCCAGGAAGGAACATGGCCCGTGGCACTGCACGATCACAGCCAATCCAACTCTACGCGTAGGAGTAGCAGCCTTCAGAAATACATGTGACTCGATGGATGCTATACGTGAACGTTTTATTGTTCTTAGGTCAAACCTTATTAAGGCTTATTAGGGCGATCAATCCATTTAGCAATAATAAACACTTATACAAGTAAGTAAACAAAATTCTTTAAACAAGTAGATCGAAGTTGCGATATTCTTAATTCTCATTTCACGCATAAACATAGAATCATATGTATAATCCCGAAATCCCCAAATATATTCGTTTTTATCTTTTCTTAGTATACTAATGCTACTACATTACAAGCACAAGCAAGGTAACAAAATTAGAATGAATAACTCACTCGTCCATTCGCTATCTTCTTAGTCGTAGTAATCCTCGGGTAGGGTATTCTTGTATCCTTCATCCCTAGACAAAAGAAATACCCGGGATAAGTCTTTCATAAATTTCTATTCTTGGAGATTCTAAATTTTTCTTAAAATCGTGGTAAAATCGTATAAGAAGAAATTCCAACTTAAAATGGCCATAACTTGCTCATTTTAACTCGGAATTTCGCATATGATATACCGTTTTCTACCTATCGAAAAGTTCTATCTATTTCTAAACTTATCTTGGTCATAAAAGGTCATTTGGGTTCCGAAAACGTCAGGTACAGATTTAAAACGAATTTTCTAAACTTTTGCAAAAAATCCATTTTCTAACTCAACTCCATTTTAAAGAAAATCCTTTTGTAACAATATAAATATATATTTGATAAACACTTTTGAATATATAGGTATGCTCACTTTATATGCAAAATCCCAATGGTAGTGTCTCAACAATTTATTTCATAAAACAATTCATTTAAACCTTAGTTTTGAAAATTTCTTTTCAAGTATCTAAAGAAACTTCATATTTTTCCTAGGTTGTTATAAATGAGTATATTCTTATTTTATTTTCTTCATTTCTTCGTCCAAAACAAGTTGATTTTTCCTTAATCCTTTAGTCTTGTATTAAATTTTCCTTCAAATTCATCAAAAGTATATTAAGTTGATAAAAACCTTTTCATAAAATTTTTTGTATTTAGGATGGTTTTTAGAAAATGAATCTTGTCTTCTTATATTATTTCTAAAATATAAGCTTTTACTTTCTAAAACTTGTTCATTCATTTCTTTGAAAAGAATCATCTTTATAGATAAAATCCATTATTATAAATCTTACCTCATTTATATTCCTTTGAAAATTAGTTTCTTCTTTTAGAAATTTGAAAATCATTATTTTTCCTAAGTGGGTTCATAACTTGATGAGTTGATTTTTGTCTTAACTTTGAAAACTAGTTTGTTCCTTAGTTTAGAAAAGAGTTTAAGTCTTAAACTTTCGATATTAACGATTTATTTTTCCAAAAACTTATATTACCATAAAATACAAGGAAAGTATTTATTTGTGTTTCTTGGTAAAACTATCTTTTGTTATTTAAGAAAACTTGAGAAAACTTGTATTATTCTATTTCTAGGTTGTTGATAATAACTTCATGTTTTTGTGGTAAATCATATAATTGAAACTTAGCTTGAGTTCATTTTAAAACAAATTCTATTTTTAGACTAGTTGAGACATTAACATTATGCAAATGCAAGTATCATGAGCATATAAAATAATAAGAACATAAGAAAATACTAAAAATAATTAATGAGCAAGAAAATAAAATATCAAGCATTGGGAACCTTAGCTTCATCAAGGAATCCCGATCAAGTATTGGAGCCTTAGCTTTATCAAGGCATCCCGGGACTAAGAATGGACTAGCCCGAAAGATTAAAGAAAATAAATAAAGATTGTTTGACTTGATATGGACAAGTCTAAGACTAGAAAGACTAGTCTTAATATCAACATAAAATAAATTACATAACTGAATAAATAAATAAATAACAAATGAGCTTATATGCTCTAAATAAATATATATACATAATATACATAATACTTTATATAAGCAAATAATCACAATAATAATAACAACATAATAATAGGAAGCTTATGTACAAGAAAAAACATGAACATGTTGTTGCTTTTACTACTCATATGAGTTTCAAAACAACACCATAGTCATGTTAAGTTACATGACATGGATGAATAATAGATGGAAAGAAATATTACCTAAAGTATGTAAGAGATATGGAGATGGTAAATGAAATGGGTATTATGTGAGTATGATATGTGGTAGATGGTTTATGTATGAGACATGATTTTTGTGAGGAATTGATTTGAGAGAGTTTTGGTAGAGAATTCTTGATGAGAGAATTTGTGGAGAGATTTTGAGAGAGTTTTGGTAGTGTAAAGAATTGTGTGAAAGAATGGAAGAGGAAGGGGTATTTATAGAATTTTTGGAGTGATTTTTGGATGTAATAAAATAAATTGAAAAGAAAAATAATTGGATGCATGGGGGGACTATAGGCGCCGGTTTTGCTTTTTAGAGGGGGGAAATTGATTTTATTTTATTTGTTTGTGTAATAAAGAAGTAATGTGTAAAGTTGATGTGATTAAAGGTGTATTGGAAATGAAAAAAGTAAGAAAATAGATATGTAGGTGTAAGAAATAGGTGTAAGAAAAAGTGAGATAGTGAATAGTAATGAATAGTAGACTAGACAATTAAAGTACCGGTAGTAATAAAAATACGCGTAATAATGCGATATCTGTAATTTTTAGCTACCGAAAAATTCTAAAACTGATATTTTTGGAATCCTTGTATTTTTACGAGTCTATTGGTGTATTCGGAATATTTTTACTATTCCGGGCTTCCGGACACGTTTTTTTTCGAGAAATGTGTCCGATCGGGTCCGAAGGACACCGAATTTCGCGAAACTGAAACTTTTATGAAACCTATGTATTACGAACAATTCGAGCTAATTATCCCAACTTCATTTTCCGGGCCAAAGAAAACGGCAATGCCGATTTAGATGGATACGGTAAACTAGGGTTTTGTTGTAGGCTTGTTGACTTTAGGGTTCCGTTTTGATTTCGATTTTTATGATTCGTAAGATCGTATAATTTTTGAGTTTTGATCGTTTTTTAAATTTTAGCTCGAAATTTATATTTTATTTTATTTGTGATTTTTAATAGTTTTTAGTTCTCGGAATCGTTTAACCGAGTCTTAGGGTTATGAGTTGACGCAGTTTAACTTTTGAATTTGAAATTTGTGATTTCTGAATTTTATCGAAGGTCTTAAGATTCTACTATTGATCGTTATTTGGATATATTGTCTTGTTTTGCGTGTTAGGAAACGGTTAGATGATTTAATTGATGTACGAACATTGATTAAATCGGTAGTTGGATTTTATATTTTGTTTCAAGGGTTCTTGTTTTCTCAAGATTGAGAAAATTCGTTTTTGATCTTTATTTGGAATTAAGTTTTAACTTGGTTCGATTTTTTTGGGTTTCGTTTCTGGTGCTTGTCTTGATTTAGAATTTGGTTTTATCGTAAGTCGATTTTTAGGATTTAAATTCTAAACTTTTAGAATTATTTTCTATGAATTATGAAAATTTTTGGGGGTTTACAATATAGGTAATAGGTATCATTAAGTAATGATTTTTACAAGTTAAAATGAGTTTAGACATGAGTAATGTGTAAAACAAGTAATGGAATTAAAATGGAAAATTTTGAGTTAGTGATCAAATTGTCAAATTCGTAATTTGAGATGATGACATAAGTAATCACTTAGTATTTGAACTCAAATTCCAAGTTTTATGTGTTAAATGAAGTCCTTAGACAATAGATATAGTAAAGCCTCAAATTTTGATGCATTAAACAAGTTTTCTCATAAGAATTATGCAAGAAACGAAAATTTCCGAAATTCGGATTTTTGTGAAAAGCTTGTTTAAAAACATATTTGCAAAGTGTAAAATGCAAATTTTTGTGTAAGAATGAAGTCCTTAGTGGTTATGTATGATTAAGCCCTAATTTTCTAAATATCAAATGATTTCTACTTAAAAGAATCACTCAAAAACCAATTTTTACCAAATTCGCATTTTGGAATCAACCCCACTTGAAAACATGTTTACCAAGTGTAAAATGGAAATTTTTATGAAGAAATGAAAGTCTAAGTAGTATAATAATGAAGACTCAATTTTGACAAACATAATTATATTTTCTTAAGTAACAAATCCAAAACAAATGGAAATGATAAAAGTTAGAAAACTAGATTTTTCATAAATAAGTTGTCATTATGGTCTTGCAAAATAAAAAGTTAAAATTTCCTTTAGCAAAATCATCAAGATCATGCATGCAATAGGCTCATCTCATGTCATTCATGTTAGAAAATCACTCATATTGCATGTATAGTTAAGTTATACAGGAGGACATTTCAAACATTTACAAAACTATTTTTCGGAATTGAAATTGTTGCTGCCCTAATCTGATATCCGAACTTTTCGAAGCTTCAAAGTTTTCAAAACTTGAAAATAATATTAGAAATAGATAGATCTTTCGAAGTAGATAGAAATCGATATATAATTTGCGAGATTCCGAGTTAAAATGATCAAGTTAAGGCTGTTTTAAGTTGGAATTCCCGCTTAGGACGAGAATTACGAATTTGATAATTCATATAAGATCGTTTTAGATTAGTTTGAGTTGAAATACTTATTAGAGTATTCTTCTTTTTTAGGTGATCCCGAAATCAACGATTCCCTACCACCAAATTACTATTACTAGAATACCGGTGATCAATGGCTCGAGTGAGTTTTCTCCTTGTTTGTTACCTTGATTGTGCTTGTAGTATTTGTTGCATTAGATTATGGAACAAGATAATAAAATCAATACGAATGGGGATGGGATATATGTGAGGTTGTGATGAATGTATGCCAAAGAATACTAAAGCATATCAAAACACGATTTGATTGGAAAATGCACCGTTCTTATTATTTCTGTTATGTATGATTTGCTGGTCACTAAAGAATGTATAATATTTTGACCTAAGCAAAAGTAATTGATATCATCGCATCGGACATATTGCATTGGTAGCGTGCTACTCCTACGCAAGTCGATCGGTATGGTCCGAAGACTCGTTTGGATAATGAGACCCGGGGTCAGAGCTCATTCATAGGAAACTAAGGTGCATCGGGAATGCATTTCATGTATGAACCTAGCAAAGGCGAGTGCTATGAGCCGAGGGCTTGGGATTAGCAGCAGTCGTGTAGACTTCAATACCATCCCTAACCCAAGATACGGAGGAGGGCGTAAATCCGTCTGTGTGTGGGTTCCGGATACCATACATAATTGCTTGCTTACGTGTTTGTTTATGCATAGCATATGATTGATTAATGCTTGCTTGTTCTGGTACGGAACCAAGGGAATTCTCACTAAGCTAGTGTAGCTTATACCCCAATAGTTGTTTAAATGAACAGGTTATCTCGAGAATGCAAAGTGGGACGATATGGTTGAAGCCGAGAATGGCTTCGGGATTCCGGCAAGAAATGATAATGTTGAAGTTATCTGTTAGTTTTATGATTTGTCTTGTAATAGTTTATGAAGGAAAGTCTGTGGACGAATGTAATTGAAGTTGAATGATTTGTATTTTGAAGTATAGTGGTTTGTATCGAAAGTATAGTGGATTTTATTTCCTTTACATTGTTACTCAATTGTATCAACATAAAATGTATCATTCCGATGTGTCTCCTTTATGTGTTAGACGCCTTATACATAGTATGGAAGCATTCGCGTGATTGAGGTGGTCATTCTTAGGCTTTAATATTATGTACGGCGGACTGCCACGTTTAGGGTACCCTTCGGGGTGTGACAACTCCTATTACCGTGCTAGACGCCTTACATGTAATATTGAGACTTCGCATGACTAAGGTAGTCATTCTTAAGTCTTGATATTATATGTGGCAGGCTACTACGTTTAGGATACCCTTCATGGAGTGACAGGCATACTTAACCTTATTATTCTCTGGAATATCTAGAGCAAACAAAAGTCTTTTCAACTTCCTCCATCCAAAGCTGTGCATCCAAAGGCTTACTGGTATGGCTTAAATTTATGTACCAACTCCACAAATTTGTTCAAACTAAGAACATCAGTAGGTCTGACCCCATGACCTCCATTCCCATTAAGCTTCTGTGTCTCTAATCTCCAGGCTTCAACATTCGCCTGAAACATCTGCATGTCATGCCTCATATCTTGCTGTTACTGATTAACTACTCCCAATAGAGCATTCATAGCCTGCATAAGCTATGCAGCATCAACAGAAACTTGCTACCCTACAGGTGGAACTGGTGGTGGTAAATCTTGATTCCGAGGCTGCTGATGATTTTGCCCATTATTTACTTCCTCCTATCCAGCTTTAGAGGAACCCACATCAGGCATTCTTCTCCTTTGAGGCATTCTAACACAAATAAAACACAACCACATAAGAAACAAGGTAATCCAACTTAAAGGTCAAAGCTTAAAATCTAAAGAGAACAACAAACTTAACAAAACAACAACCCTACTATATTCAACCCTATCATCATTGCTCACCGTCTTAAGGAGTTCATAGCCTATATCTATCAAGATCAAAACCTAAGCTCTGATACCAAATAAGTTGTAACGCCATAAACTAAAGGGAATATAACCCACCATGTGTCTTTCTCTCAAAAAGACACACAAAGCTTTAAAACTAAAACCATAAATAAAAACACATAAATTATAATCTCATAACTCTCTTAGAGGGTACAACAGAAAATTCAAAGCTTGCAAAACCTATAAATAACAATCTTTTCAAACATCCTATTGGTCAAAACTTAGTGGGCATAAACCAAAGCAAACAAAACCAAAAATCCTTTCTAACTCCATAAATTCATAAAAGTCTTTGAAAAACTATTAAAGATCTCAAAACATAAAAATCCAAATATTTAAAACAAAATATGAATTTTAACACTATTCCGAAATCTACAAAAGATATAAAGGCTCTTTCTCCAAATTATCCGCATCTATTCCTCAACAGGATAGTCTAGACACTATCGCCATCCCCATGATCAAAATACATATTATAACCAGAAAGATCATAAACTATGTCTTCATCACCTATACTTGAAAAAGAAAGGAATGAACGGAAACGCCTAGTACATCAATCCACAAAGCAAATGCATATGCACACACAACATATATATATCAAATGCAAACAATCAGATTATTATATATTAGTCCTAAACCGGGAGTAACTTAAACCCCAAGAAAAATCAACCAACTCTTTGCAAATAGATAATTATATACATATATTGGTGAATGGGTACTCCCCAAACACCTGCGACCATATTGTCAAATCACTTAAATCTACCATAATCATCTCAATGCATAAGTCCACTAGAGATAACCTCACATATAGATCATCAGGGTTTCACACTAGTATCACTATTTGTAAGCCCCAGCCTTCTTTGTAAACCAAGCTTGACTTCGAGAACTAAATCGAAAAACGAAACCCTAAGCTGGAATAGCTAGGGTTAGAAAGAAACCTAGAAACCCTCTGGCTTCATCGAGAATAAAACCATAGGAATTTTGAGAGCAAGTTAATCTAGATTACAGTTCTAAAGAATATATCGAAATATAAAAAGATCAGTTTTCGGGAAATTATCTGTTTCGAACCCAACAGGATCCATTTCGAAAAGCCGGGCCCTAGGACTAGAAATTAGAAAAATATTCCGGAATACTCTTTAAGACCGAAATTTAAAAAAGAATTCAAAAATGTATTTATTATAATTTTTCGGTTTATAAAAATTACAGTTATAGCCTTTTTATCATATTTTCTTTACTAACTGGTAATTTAATTGTCTAATCTACTATTCATTACTATTCACAAATACAAGCCCATACCCTACTCATACTCACCAGCCATGCCCCTACTCTTCCATCCTTACACTTCACTCATTACAATTTTCTGTTCCCATGCAAATTGTCACATATTATTAACACAAAATTAAGTTTGAAAAATCACACAACACTCATACTCATTCTCTCCCTCTCCCCCTTGGCCGGCGCAAACCCCCTCCATTTCCCTCTCATTTGTTTATTTTTCTCCTTTTTTTATTCACACAAAACCCTAATACCTCTCCATATATATACCCTTTTATGCCTTCTCATTTACACTTTTATTCTCTTTCTTCATTTTCCACTTTTAGAAATTTTTACAAACTCTCTCTTTTTTTTCCTGCTTGTCATGAACTCATCCATCACACACACACTCATTCACATTTTTTTTCTTCAAGTCCTCTTGTCTTACAAACTTAATAGGTATAGATCTATACTCTATCACCACAAAACATGTAATGGCAAGATCATTCATCAGTGGATTCATAAAAAAAAGTCCCCATGAGCTTCATGCTGGGATGTGAATCACTAAAACATGATGATCAAGCCATCACAAGTTGTGGATCTTGTTTTTAGCTCATATTTTTGTCATGATGATGATATGATTCTTATTGTGATGATCTTATGTGAATCTTGTTCTAAGTTGTCATCATAATAGTATACTTCATTTCATGCATCTAACATGATCATCACACTAAGATATAGCTTATAAACGTTCCATCCTTTACATGTTTGAGATCTCATGCATTATTTTGTTTGGAATAAATAAATGGCCATAAAGATTTGTCTAATGTAAAATGAATGTTTTTTTATTCTAAAAGTTTAGGATATTTATGAGATGAGCCAAAAAGCTTAAGAACAAATTTTGTTTCATCAAAATAAACTTTTGTAAAATTCGGAATGGAAAAAGAGTTATATTTTAA